>CM068307.1:9314946-9541033 GCA_034768735.1 Schistosoma mekongi | reverse complement strand
TCCACAAACGATATTCTTCAATCTGTATACACACATATCATAGTGACCGGTTAATACTGCCCATTTACCCTACAAACAATAACACACTCATCCTTCTTATACAGTTAACACAAATCAGCATATCCAATTCCATTAAAAACGTCATTACAACAACTATCATTCATTCATTCATTCATTCATTCATTCATTCAATCATTCAATTATTATGGAGTATTCATTAGCGTTTAATTGATTCGCACTAATCGTGTATACTTACGGAGAAAAAGCGAGAGAGGGAGGCAGAGGGGAAACGGTGGATCATGTCTTTAAATACACTCACAACCACCATATCAGTCAGTCACATAGATCACACCAATAACTCAGTCCTCTACACTCGTCCGGTTCTTACCTAACCTAGTTCCTAGCAGAAATTACAATCATATTAACATCTTCCACATACATAATATGCATATACTAGCCACAACCGTCAACATCAATGCCACTCTAGTAGGAACTCTATTAATGCATCAAATACATGAATAATATGAGTGTACAGCTCATCTGATTGGAATATCACAGAGTAGTGAAAATGTCATGTTTACAATTATTCAAAGTAGGAGTGGAACACTGTTCGTCTGTTAGGTTACGTATGCGATGAGATTTCTCTACTGACTGTGGTGATGTGTTGAGATAGTGGTGTAAGCAATCGTGTGCGGTGTTCTTGAAATAGTAGATGTTGCCTATAATGGATAAATGACAGAGATATGGAGTATTGTGCTTAGCTTAGCATTTAGGGTGTAAGTATGTTAATGTAGATAGATGTTGTGTTGTGTGTGATTTGTTAATGACGAGTAGGTGTATGATAGTGCGCAAGTAGAGAAGAAGAGTGAGACACTTTAGACAAGACTATATTATCGAATTAAGGGGATGATCCGAAGACCTCCCCACTAACAAAAACTACGCGTCCGAGCGAGCCCGATTAGGGATCGTCGCAGGCTTCAACACGCCGGAGTGCAAAGGCTAGCCTCCACCTGGGGCCAGGGCATTCGTGATCACCCTGGTCCCGGCGCCAAGTAAGTTTAAGCATATCATTCAACAATCCAACACCTATCAAATATCAATACACTACACTCAATCAACACTATGCAAACAATTCTCAAAACCAATATACACAACCACTTTCATCACAATATTACATTCTCAACACATGACCATTTATAACGATACACAAATTCTTAACACAAAACTCCATCATTCTCACAAATACACACACCACATCAATTCAAATGTTTACAGACACCATCAACATATACTACTACTCGACACAATTCAGTAGACAATAATAAAAAAATTAATTACCGACTGCATATTATTCAATTTAACACCACTTACTAAAGCACAACACACATCATTCAGATACCGATTGTCGTCATTGTGCACAATACACTACTTCACAACTACATAATTAGAAACTCGAAACAAACGCATTATACTAGCACAGTGCAACTCCACAAACGATATTCTTCAATCTGTATACACACATATCATAGTGACCGGTTAATACTGCCCATTTACCCTACAAACAATAACACACTCATCCTTCTTATACAGTTAACACAAATCAGCATATCCAATTCCATTAAAAACGTCATTACAACAACTATCATTCATTCATTCATTCAATCATTCAATTATTATGGAGTATTCATTAGCGTTTAATTGATTCGCACTAATCGTGTATACTTACGGAGAAAAAGCGAGAGAGGGAGGCAGAGGGGAAACGGTGGATCATGTCTTTAAATACACTCACAACCACCATATCAGTCAGTCACATAGATCACACCAATAACTCAGTCCTCTACACTCGTCCGGTTCTTACCTAACCTAGTTCCTAGCAGAAATTACAATCATATTAACATCTTCCACATACATAATATGCATATACTAGCCACAACCGTCAACATCAATGCCACTGTTTTGAGAATTCTCTTTATTGTTAACAATTTTTTAAGTCTGTGTACTTACCTCGTTTATCTCTGGATCATTTGCTATACATGCTGACGGGCATAGAACTGATGATCTTCCAATGCAACCCCAACCATCTGTTGACTTTTGACTTGTGATTACAAATAATTGTCCTGTTTGGACGCATTCTGACGCTAACACCATTAGACGTACGGATGGAGGATAAATGACAGGATTTCCACAAAATGATGTAATCACTTCTTCCTTAGGCAATGACCGTTCTTTTTGTTTAGACCCATTACAACAGTGACAATGTTTGTTTTTATGACTTTTGTGTTTTCGTTTATGTATCCGTCTTGAGAATGATGAACCTGAAATAAATAAAATACAATAACTTATGATGACAACATAAACTGTAAAGAAAGTTTAGTGCTAATAGTAATCTTTTCAAATCCAAGTTCTTTTGTTTAACTATACATCGTCAACTTACTCTAAAATGGCTGGATTGATATGATTTTCTTAGAATGCAATAACAATTAGGATCTTTAAAAGAATGGATGAAATCGGTAAACAGCTCTATACTAAACAACTAATTAAACCTATTGACTACAAGAATATGTAAATACTAAATAATCTCTTCATACTTGTTGATCATGTTACAGGCTTTTGAACTAGGTAACTGGATGGATAACGAGTTGGCGTTTGAAACAAAAGGTGTTAAGATCTAATCTCAACGTTAACAGAAACACTGAGATGTAGAAGTATCCACCTGACATGTCGCAAATGGGACGAAACGCATATCCTACATTCCATGGTTAGTTACACTCAAACTTTAATCAAAAAATGTTGGTCACATTTATATTTGAGAATGACGTAGTCAATTAGAATCCTTAAATGTAATTAGTAAATCTACAATATCAGCCAACAGAAAGAATATGAACATCTTAATCAACTATAAGAATTTTCACTTCTTCAACATACAGTTATATTCACTCAACATATCCAGACGGCTGTTAAAGTATGCACATAGTGACAGCATAAATGTACAATAGGAACTTCATAAAATAACACAATGTTGACACACAAAAACATGACTCATACACACATGATTCGAAAACTATGAATCTGTGATGCTTAGGTGATTAATACAAATGTAATAGATCTTTAGGCAATTGTATTTAAATACATGAATAACTGAGTTAACTTCTACACATTATTATTTGTTAGGGTTATTCTCAACTTTTCTGAAATTGTGATTCAAAGGCCCTTAAGTTTTTTGTAACTGTCTACTATGTGTCGTAGATTGACAAAGAAAAAAGGTACAAATAGATGTCTTGTAATGAAGACTATAGTGAAAATCATACTTCAATTTACACTAATCACTAAATTGATGCAGAAACAATTGAAATTAGTCAATACGATATATCTGGTTCAATTAACCTATTTCTGTAGATGTATATATATTAAATAAGGTTGACTGAATACTATCTTCATCAGCTTCTACAGTTATAAACCTTGGTGCGGAATCTGGGGTGCGCACTGCTGAGGAGTTCCACACTAGAACGAAACAGCTGTCCAGTGTTCCCTGGTTTTCAATGGTATCCTGCCAACATCAATCTGTGATATATTCAATCAAATAAATATTTTTGTTACATATAGAAATTAATGAATTTCATATTGATTAAATTGTACATGCTAACAAAAGGCGTAACTCGTTGAGAAGATCATACAAAGGAGGGGGAAGGAAAGAAAATTCTCTAAAGTAATGAAATTTAATCGATAGTTTAAATTCATGTTAGAGCCCGCTAACCATACCTTAATTTCATAGGTGTATTAATGACCAACAATATCTAAAAATCAATAGTAATTTAAATGAAATTTGATTAGACTGATTTTATGCAAAATGTTCTGCAAAGAATTTTGTTGTTTTGTCATAAAACGATTTATTTTTATTGATCAGTTATTTTGTCATCGGTTCATTTGAAGGTAAGAGAGGTGGGAAGTATCGAATTAACAATGCAGAGTTATGAATAATTTCTACTCAGCCAGTAAAATCAATGAATCAGTTATCTGTTAGTAAATTCTAATGTTACCATAACAACCTACCTACCATCAACAGTGAGAGATTTATTGACAAAAATATGTTAGATGTTAAAAATTCTAACTATTCTGGCTACGGATACCTAGGATGTTGTTGAGTAGTTGAAATATAATGTCTTTGAAAATTAAGGATGTTCCTTCACTAAGTGTAAAGGATATAGCTTTAAAATAGTGTTGTTAAACGATATATTACTAAGCCAACCTAATGTACTAACATGAAAGTATCTGAATTCTAATTACATTTCATGTATCTAACAAAATGCAGGATATCCACAGTCACCAAACATAATGAAATAAAGACTAAATTAAGAAAAATGTCCTATTTAGTAAGAATAAATAGTAATATTTATTTTCGACAAAATTTGCTTGACAGATATTTCTGGTTCATTTTATCTTAACAGTACATACAAACGTAACAAAAAAAAATTCATGTAGCTTTACTACGTGCTAACATGTTGAATCAGAGTAACACAAACTTTGCTGAAAACAAAAGTGTTATGTATTGCAAAATAATACACTATGCCCTCGATATTTTCCAATCAGAATACGGACACGTCTGCCCCACGATTACCAGCCCCCCCCCAAACCGGAATAGAGAAAACAACAGCTACGAGCCAACCAGACACAATCAATCCAGTTCAATTCCAGTCATATTGTATTTTAATCATGGCTTTATGTATACACAAATTCGGACCACACAGCAAGCCAATTAGGTATTTTGCACTAATACAAAACAGAAGAGATTGTGGCAGTGAATAGGGGTAACTTGCACACAACTAATTAACTGTAGTCCATAGTAAGAGACAAATGTACCAAACGGGAGGATAGGGTAAGAGGAACATAACAATAATAAAAGTGTAATGTTTACATTACACACTACCAGAATAAATGAATTAGTCCTCTAAAATACAGTTCTAGAAGTTCTTTCACTCTTCTTTAGTGGTCCGACATAACAAAAAGCAAGGTTATGAAGATGCACAGCATAAATCGCAAATGCCCTGAGTACAACCTCTATTTGAGAAGTGGATACTAGTTTCACACTACGTTACATGACATGGTTAAAAGTAGGTAGTATAACACATTAGATTTTTTAGGCCTACATAATTATGTCAGCCTAAGAGCTTGGACAACTGCGGAGAAACGTAATGTTATTGCAAGGAATAAGAGAAATCTCTAGGTTTGTAATAAGAAAAAAGGTGATCTGCAATATTTTGCAATATTTTACAATGATTTCTTATTCAAATGAATTGATCAGAAGTATTGAGAATGTTATTGCTCTGATATTGATGTAAAATAAAATATTAATAAAACAGATTAATTTCATTTTACATTAAATTTACTGCTTTCTGTTTTTGTTTGCAAAGCGAATTCAAGTACTGCGTACTGAAATATTTCAGGTTAATCTAAGACCGATTACTTGACTTAGGTAAGTAGCATTAAAGTAGTCAAAATGTCAGTCAGTCAGTTACAACGTAGAACTTATTGTGTGTCCTAATTAACAGATGAAACTGTCAGACTAAATCCCAAAGTGTTATTGTAAAAATGTATCCTTCATTGACTATAAGGATGAAAATTTCGGTAAAGAAATTGACCTGCTTGCTACCTTTCAGGAGGATAAATAGGATTGAAACTGTGACAACGTTATCGTTCATTTATTTATTCACAATGTTCGTATTCAAGTGTAACTACATTATACGATGTATAAAGTTTGGGAAACATTATTACGTATGCACTAATAATATGTTTTTAGCACCCAGTTGACAATCATATATATGTTAATAAATGAAGTTGAATTTACTTCATATAGCAAAGATAAAATATAATCTTAGCACATTTCCTGACTAGCTTAACCATAATAAAGCACAGTTTGTACAAGACGATTAGACAACTGTATGTTTTATACACCTGTTTTGTCAATCGCTTTACAACTGCTGTTATTAAAACAAAGAAGTTTAAATGGAGAATATTCTTTTCAATAAATTCACATCAGGTTCTACAATACTACAATAGTTCATAATAAATGTTCACAAAAAAAATAGCAGTAAATACATCATTTAGATATTGAGGTGTGTTGGATATAAATCTTAGGGGGTTACTTGTAAAATGTTAATGTGAAAATAATAAACATCAAATAATCTGTTGAACTTGTGTTTCTATGACAAATGAACTAAACATGATTACTAATCAATTACTTATATAGGGGGGTTGACAAAAATATAATAAGGTCAAATGTTACTAGTCAGACAGAATTCTACTTAAAATGATATCGACTAAGTAAGACGGTAAAATAGGGTGGATGATAATCAAAACTTGCCATATTATAATAACAAAATAAAAAATTATAATCACTTCAATTGATTAATTTTAGAAAGGTTACGTCATATGTGAAATAATACAAACTAGATAGGAAATAGAAAAGTGGATAAGATGATATTCAAATCCATGGTGTATACCTGATTATCATTATTACTAATTGTGAATAGCTAAAGTTATAGGATTACTGTTATCTAAGTGTCAAACCTGATAGCCAAGTCCTATAGACAATTAACCATTTACTCTTTATATGATAATACTGTTAGTCATGTATTCAATCTTTGCCAAGGTATTAGGTTGCTAGAAGATATATATCATTAATATGTAACCAATTACCATCTGAACTTATGGTGGATATTATGATGACCTGCAGTTCCGTTCAAACAAGTTAAAATATTATGGTATTAAATGCATACATAATGCGACGTACGTATGCATTTATCTGAATCTATACGCTATTAAGAGAACGAAAGAAACCTACACCAACGACTGGAGTAAGATATGCTCCCATCAGGTGCTACATTTATAATATCAAATTTGTTAATAATTGATGTGAATTTACTGAGAATTTCTTAGTTCGTGTTGTTTGAAGTTACAACGTAGGACTTGGTACATGAGCACATTAGTTCAAGTTGCTATGCCCCAATTAGCACATAGCAATTAAATTGTCGGACCAAATTCCAGAGTAGGGGAGGTAGTAACAAAGTTAGTATTAATGGAAAGGAATAGAGATCGGAGAAAAGATATGAGGAAATATGATTCAGTAAAAAGAAAGTTAACATGAGTTCAGAAACTTAGAATTTGGAGGAAAACAAGAAGTAAATGCACCTGCGCAATTGCGAACGATTTTGAGCCATGTCAACTAAAGTCTCTAACAATTGCTTACGATCATCACGCAGACGCCAACCAGGTAGTTTGAACCTATTAACATGGCTCAGCCCAATTGTCAATGACTTCATGAACTGGTGTCATGTTTTGGTTTGTCCGCCCCTAGCTTCGTTCCAGCCTGCTCCCACACCAGACAGCATTACTCGTCGAGGTAGGCGGTGGTTAAACATACGTAACACATGTCCTAACCACCTCAGCTGATGAAGTTTTACTACTTCATCAATAGACTTACCGTATTTACTTAGTGCTCTATTCCTGACCTACGTATTCCTTATTCGGTGGTCCCAGCAAATGCGACCAATACTTCGAAGACATCTATGATCGAATACTAGGAACCTTCATGTTTAAGGTAGTCAAGAAATTCTGCATTTTACTAGCGTCCTCACCCAAGATAACTAAATTATATGTATATTCTGAGTCAGCAAGTTTATCTCCTGGAAGGAGATCAACCCCGGAGAAGTCAGACGATGTCAATGCTAACTCTAAATGTATGTCAATTATAAAATTAAATAAAAATGGGGAAAGCAGACAATCTTGACGAACACCACCTGAGGTAGTAAGTTCCGACGACAATCCGCCATAAGCTCTCACTCCGCATGTGGTGTTCGAGTAGAGAGCCTGAATAAAGTTAATGTACTTCTCTGATACGCCTTTCAATGACAGACATTGCCACATAACCTTACGATCGATAGAGTCAAACGCCGCCTTAATGTCAAGGAATACAACTATTGTTGGGCGTCTAAAAGTGTGTCTATGTTCTAGAACCCGCTGAAGTGTAAATATTTTGTCTGTACAACCAAGTCCACGTTCAGGAGCTCTGAAGCAAACTCGAGAAAACCAAGGTGGTTTGTTTATTGTTCTTTTTGTAGAAAAAAGACATCTCATTTTTTCAGAATCAAAATATCAGCTGAGTTCACACTGGTTACTGTGATCTACTATCAGTATCTATATATTAAGTATTACACATGCGAGATATAGAATAGTCTTATTGAAAGCAATCGGCTAACATGTGAGAGATGCTCAATAAACAAGAATAACACTCAACTGGTAAACCCTACTAACATCAATCTGTGATGAATTCAATCAACTAAAACTTAATACGAATCTCTACAAACCACCCAAACTCACTTCCTTGAATAGTAATTGACTTTTTAGGAAATTAAAGGTTTTCATTGAAACAAAGTTCATATTTACAGATTATAGAAACTTATCTATTTATCAGGTTAACTTCTATTGGTATTTAAAAGCCTATTAACAGTATCACAAACGTTATATGGCACCAAAGGTAAGCGTACCGCAACCTTAATCAATCGTCACTACTCAGTTCTCTCCATTTGAAATTAATTTATTGGAAAATCTAAATTATATTTTAATACCTACTTGTTTTAATTCATGGAAATTGTTTATTATCTATTACGTAATCAGGTCACATCCAATTTATTGCAAATCTAACATTTATATGATAAACTTTAATCCGTTTATTTTGGTAAGTCATATTATATGACCAAATGCCTAATGTCTTAGCGATTTTTCTCACTTCTCTCTGACCCTTATATGCTTAGATTAATAAAGCTATATTCATATTATATAATCAATCCAAACCAATCAATACTGTAGTGAAAACGCCGTTTCAATTCATGGCTATTCTACTATTAGATATTACTTGATCAATAATGTATATCAATTACCCATCGCAATTAATCAATAATCCACAATTATGTACTTGTCAGACAATCACTTATGTAAAACACTAAGTAAACGAAGTTGCGATTTGGGCAAATAGATTTTCTGAAATGTCAGTCGCTAGAAATAGCGAAATCTCATCGAGTCGATTACCAGGTTTGACAAATAAGTACCAAACCAATCAGAAGAGCAAATTCCTAAGGGTAGAGAAATTTAAGATTTATCTCGTCACCCTGTAATGTCAAGACTCTTCCTCCATTTTTATAAATTATCATACTTAAGTAAACCTGTGACCCATTTTCTGATTAGTCACTAAAAATATTAATAAATGGCCTAGACAAGCACAGATGGATTCTGATCAATGAAAAAGCACTTGCGGTCTTTATTTTCATTGGTGATTTAACATGTTTCAGCAATAGCTACAGAAGTTGAGGAATATCTTCCGGTAAAATTTATCACATTAGCGTTCATAGGGGCTTTTGTTATAATGGTATGCCGATAAATTATTTCGATGCATTGATATGCACGTCTAATATATCGTTCAAGTAAATTCAAATTATGTCCAAATTACATGACGCCATATGGCCAACGTTTATCGTGACCATCAGATTCTTAATTATTCAAACTGGACTATTGTTCTTAAACAGAACTATTAAGACAAAGCTGGAATTAGCTGTTTGCCTACCGAATCAGGTGTCCAAGTAGTGAAACATTACAAGCTTTGGTTATCTGATAAGCTGTTAAGTGATTCGAATCCACGCGAATTAGAATCCAGGCGTTTTTTAACCCAATTTCTCTGAATGGTTTAGAATCATGTCGGATAACCAAAGTTATGAAATGACTTAATAGTTTCAAAGGTACAATAACATTCCCTAATGTGCTCACATTACCACGCAGAAAACAGATGCAAATAAACAAACAATTGATCAACCTATCCCTGGCATTGCTAATGTATTTCCAAGTTATTAACTACTTCACGTCAAAGTAGTCGACAGGCAGATAAGTATAACACATATTCTAATAATCTCAGTAGGTCTAGATGATTTGCCTGATTAAGTGGGTTGTGAAATAATGTTACGTTTTACCAAATGCAGTCACGTGATTACCCAAGCGGTAACTGCTGAAATCGTGGTTCAGTTGTTTAAATATTAAAAGACTAATCCCGAAGGCTACAAACATGATACCAATTTTGTCTAATTCAATCTTCGCAACCAAATAATTGTTTTAGCATATTACAGCAAAAAATAATTTACATGAAGCCCAGTACGCAAGCATGTGAGTTTACACACAAAACATTAACATTGTTTATTAGGTGGACTTACGTTATATTCTTAAATGTTTAATTAAGACGTAACAGTAACAGAATGAATGAAGCATACAAGGGATAATACACTTTAATTCAACAGTTTTTATCAGCTTAATACTTACGAAGGTAGATCCAGGAATACTTTTTCTCAACTCCACTCATATGGTGGATTAGTGATAAAAGGCTCAATTAAAAGACAGTTTAGGTGGTGTTATGTCCGATACTAAAACTTTACGTGGACCATTAATCTAATCATAAAGTAAGGAATATCAAACGACAAGCGGATATTCCCATCATAAATAATGTTTTATAAATTATACGAAACATCTAAATGACATAATAAGACCACTTATATGAATAACGTATGAAATAGTTGTAAAAACACAATGATAAAAATAAACATGTATCACTTAATAATTATTATTTAGTTAAATAAAAGGTTTAACCTAACATTTAACCCTTATTGATATAAGTGATTAAAACATGTGATTTAGTGAATGAATGCTTTAAGTATTCATGGTAATTAAACACATAATTTAGATTGACGGCGAACGCCTAACCATTTGCACCACTAGGTAGGCATCCAATAGTAGAATTCCCACTTCCATCAATTTGTGATGGGTGTGAGACAGTTATCACTGATGACAATGGGTGATCGTCGCGCTATATGTCACAAATTGATGGAAGTGGGAATTCTACAATTGGATGCCGACCCAGTGGTGCAAATGGTTAGGCGTTCGCCATCAACCTGGTGCGAAATCTGAAGTGTGCACTGCTGAGGAGTTCCACACTAGAACGAAATAACTGTCCAGTGCTCCCTGGTTTTCAATGGTACCCTGCCAAAATCAATCTGTGATATATTCAATCAAATAAATAACCAATCTCCACAAAAATAACTATCCCGATAGAACATAATTTAGAGTTGAATGAGAAAACAAGCAATATACAGAGATGACTAAACAATCCTAGAGTTTAATATAAAACATAAGAATATAGAATATATGAATAAACGTTTAGTGATAAAAACACTTGACTTTAGATTACTGAACAACAGGCTTAAAATCTGTTAAACCATTTGATTTTATTGATCAAGTAGTCATTACTAAGACCATATAAATATCTAAAAACTGAACATATCAATCTATAGTAACCTATTAAAATCTCTGATTATTATACATGAAGTAATAACTAAAAGTATAAAGGAAGCTGACGAATCATGCATGAGATTAAAATGGATTAAGAATTAATATGCTGCTGCATAAAATAAAGCACACAGATAGAACAGATAATACAATTAACCTAAAACATCTGAATCCTGATATCAGAAACTATTACAAGCGTATTCTTAGGCATATAGAAGCTTTTCTGTATGCATAAATAATTACTAATCGCCTTTCTTGTGAATTCTTGATCTATCGTAATTATTATTGAATATAGAAAGTGAACTAAATTAGATGAAATAAATGGAGTAACATGATGCTCATCAAAATTCATATTTAGTGTCAATTTGTATTTTACGGACATAAATAATACTAACCGTATATTATCGCTTATTTTCAGCTCTAGGTGACTGATAGTTGAGAGGTTTTATCATCATATGTAGTGAGCAGTGTCAATAATAATACAACATAAGAAACGTGTACTGAATTGTATCCTAGAATTTTATGATCATGCATGACTGAGAGACGCAAATTATCTAAGAAATATGCCCCAGTAATAGATTTGAATTTCTAAAGCCTTTGTAAAAAGTTCGAAGAGTTGGACAAAAATGATCAGGACCTTAAACTAAACAGTGTACGTCTACAAGCTACAGGAAACCAAACCCTTGTCAGATCTCTAACAGGATGTTGCATAACGCCACAGACGGATAAATGTTACTACTGAGCTTCCAAACTAATACTATAATGCAGAGCCTGGCTTCAAAACACACAGTAGAACATATATAGAGAGAGATTCAGTCTCGTTTATTCATTTAAACATGTGACAAATTTAAGTGGATAGAAAACTTCAAGCATATCTGTTTGACAACTTTTAAATCTAAATGAGGAGCGACATCGGCAAAGTTTAATATATAAAAATTAATTCGCAAGAAACGTACTGACACTAATACCCTATGCCGTATCGTCCATTAATTTACATGTGATTGTCATGTTGTAATTCACATGTAGAAAAGTCAATGTTATGACATTCCCGAAGCTCTATAAGGTGAATAAGTTACCATGTGTAGCCATCACACAACTTCAAAGTGACTTTAAACCGTTATAACTCTGTAAGATGGTAAATCGGTTACGAACTTTCATCGACTGAAGTAGTTAGAACATGTATTACAGACTACAAATCACCACCTACCTCAACGCATGATATTTGTTTGCGTAAAAACAGGATGGAAAAAAGGTGCTGTTAAACCAAGCCATGAAATTAGTCCACGGAGCCGCCAACTATTCCTATGGGCCATGTTAGTATGTCCAAACTACCTGGTTAGGATCCGCACAACAATCGCGACCAGTGGCTCGAGAAATTAGGTGATACGTCCTAAAATTAGTCACAGTAGCAGTGCTTTTATTTCTTATCTTCTGAATTCGTTTATTTATTCATTCATACATAACTTTCATTCATCAATGATGGGCTATTTTCTAGCATTAATCGTGTTAATGTAATACTGTCGTGCGGTGTTATAGCAACTTCTGATATCGCACAATTGCGTTAGGCTCAACGTTGCTAGCGACTGACTTATTTATTGGTAGATCCATCGTTTATTTATCAACCCGTAAACAAGAGAAAAAAGTAAATTTGGTAATCGATGAGCAAACAGGAAGAAATTCTCTCTAGTTCTTATTTACGTAAAATGGAAGTTTTAAGTATGAAAAATACTAGTAAACTGAAATGTAATAAACATACTAATATTGCGACTGAAACAGTTTGTTATTTAATATGGTATCGAAGATGCTTACTTAGAATTCAGTAAGAAACAAAGACCAGTGATTTGAAGGAGACAAATGTGGTAACTCATGTGAATAGCATGTTGTCATGGAACTACTGTGTCAAGAATCAAACGTCAACAAATCTGAGTTTTATTACATACGTAACTTTAGTATGAGAAGTAAGAATTCCAATTCAACCAAAGAAGTTAAAAATCAAGAAGAATATAATTGCTCTATCTAATAATCAGCAACCGACAAGTCCCAATAACAACAGATTAATGCGGTTTAGATGGCATATAATGTAACTCACTCAGTTACAGAAAATAATAATGTTCGTTACTGAAGGGTCATAAACTATAATAAAATTGAGTAACTCAGACTAAGTGTGCATGTGTGTAAGTATATGCAACATGGAACCTGGCACATATGTGAAAATGTTCAAGTTGCCATACCTCCGCAGACCAACAAGATTAGCACCAAGGTAGTAAAAGTAGTAGTTACTTCAATGGTAGAAAAAGAGTGGACAGGTAGAATATAGCACAGAGAGAATTAGCTCATGGAAAGAAAGGTATGAAATAATTTTAGGCATACGATCTAAAGGAAGACAAAAAGTGAATGCACCTGTGCCACTATGACTGATTCTCGCCCATATAACACAGTTTCCGACCACTAGTGAAGACAGTTACACTTACCCCAACCAGTCTGCACCAATCAACACGGCTCAGATCAGTAGTCAGAAACTACATGGATCGGTGCTAAATCTTGGTTTGGCTGCCCACAGCTCTCTTCAATCCTACTTCTATATCAATCAGCTAAGCGCATAGAAGTAGGTGGTGATTACGTATACGTAAATAATATAGGCGACCGACCTCAAACAGTTGTCCACTGGGAACTGCGGTCACACTCTCATGCCATCAAGACCTCCCCTAATCCACTTTCTTTTTCAGGTTCCTCAAGAACTCTTCCACGGTGTGGGCAACCGGTAAGTGATAACCACCCTCATACCTCTAACAGCACTCGAGATCACTATGTTCACGATTAAACACGTTCTCCTTCTCTGCTTTCTACTATTTGCACATATTCTATGCGTGCCACTTGTACTGGTTACCCGAGTTCCCGAAATGTCATACCAGGTCTCCTGAAGCCACACCCTAAACTTCATGTTGGAGCTTTTAATGCGCGTACGCTGTGTCAAATCGGTCAACAAGCTGCTTTAGCTAAAACACTAACATCTTGCAATTGATGCATGTTGTGTCTCCGAAACACGCATACAGGACCCCAGCATGATCATCTGTTTGACCTCACCTAATCAATTCAACGGAACAGCACAATTCACTTTTCGTTTATCTGGTGACCCGATAGCAAGCTCATGTGGCCTTGCTGGTGTAGGCATAGCACTAAGCTTACAGGCAGAATAGGCAATACTCGAGTAAATTCTTATAGACAGTCGTTTATGCGCTGTCCGTCTAAATGGCACAGTACGAACTCGGAAAGATAGGGACACACGCCGATGCCTTTTTGTCGTCTCCGCTTGTGCCCCCCCCACACTAAATGCAGCACATGGAGTGAAAGACGAGTTCTGTATGAAATTCTCTAGCCTCCTTCAGAAAGCTAAGCGCTCAGATATAGTAATTATAGAGGGCTAAATCAGGCTGGAAAACACTTAGGTGGGTTACTCAGTATCCCAGCTCAACGAACAAACAACGGAGATCGTCTGATGCAATTATGTTCAGACTACCGTTTATTTTTAGCTAGCACAAACTTTAAGCATAAAGAGAGACATCGTTTAACTTGGCGACCTCCAACATCTACACAACGATGGACACAAATCGACCACATCAGCATCAGCTATCGTTTGAGAGGCTGCATAGAAGACTGCCGCTCTTTCTGGGGCACGTGTTTAGATTCTGACCACGCCCTAGTGATAGCACGTATCTCAATGAGTAACATCAGATACACTCTTTAGATACTACTTCGAGACTGAAAATGCTATGATTGCATTTATAAATAGTTTGGCGAAGCATTTAATCGCCCACCAACAGATTCATCCCAAAACAGATTGGAACGATTTTAAAGTAGGTGTAAACGCAGCAGCGTTATCTGCATCTAACCTCAATCCAAAGGTTATGAAAGACCATTGGATCTCTAGAACTTCTAGTGAACTTATGGAGGCTCGAAAACTCATTCCAACAGGCTCGGAGTATGATGAAGAGCGACGACAATTGAAACGTAGAGTGACAAAGAGTCTGAGAAAAGATTGTGAACAATGGTGATCAACAAAAGCAAAAGGAATGGAAGCATTGGAGGAGAATAGTAGGTAGCTGTTACAACTTATCAAGGACACCGGTATTAAGAAATCGGAGGTTAGTAAAATTATCTCGGAAAAAGATGGATCTATGACTCATTCTCAATCTAGAAAATTAGAGCGATGGACGGAAACACTTCCGGGAACAGTTCAACTGCCCCCCCCAGCTACTCTTAGCTTACCTACTATCCCCAAGCTACATGAATGGAAAACTGACACAGGTCCCCCAACTCTCAGTGAGGTTGAAAACGCTATAAGTAAATTGAAGCGAGGGAAAGCAGCAGGACGTGATAGGTTGTCTACCGATATCTTTAAGGATGGTGATCCAGTTTTAGCTGGCAGGTTAACTGATATATTAACCAAAGTATGGGAATTGAACATCATCCCATCTGATTAGTTTCGTTCGCTGATCGTTCCAATTCGCAAACAGGGACAGAAATCCTCTTGTGATAACCACAGATAAATCAGCGTGACTAATAGAATATCTAAAATATTGTCCTCTATAACCATTCGGCGTTTATACAACACAAGAGAACAGCCTCGGGAAAACAAGGTTGGTTTCAGACCTGGACGAGGTTGCATTGATCAAATATTCACCTTGCACCAGATTCTCGAACATAGACATAAGTACCAACGTCCGACTATAGTTGTATTTCTTGACTTAAAAGTAGCTTTCGATTCTGTAGACTGTGAAGTTTTGTGGCAATGTTTGTCACTAAAAGGCATACCTCAAAAGTACATTAACCTTATAAAGGCCCTCTACTCGGTCACCACTGGTCGAGTGAGAGCATATGACGAATTGTCACGAGAAATTTCATTCTCAAATGAAGTCCGTCAGGGTTGCGCCTTATCCCCTTCTTTATTTAATTTCATCATAGATGTACTCTTGGAAATCTCACTCACTTCTTTTAACTCCTCAGGAATTAATCTCCTTCCAGGAGATTCTCTTGTCGACTTAGAATATGCAGATGATATAGTCATATTTGGTGAAGACGCGCACAGTATTCAGGGTCTCCTGAACACCTTGAGTAACAATGCAAGCATATTTTGGATGCGCTTCTCCCCTTTCAAATGCAGATTGTTACTTCAGGTCTGGCCTGCTTCTTCCCCCAAATTATTTATAGGGAGTGAAGTAATTGAATTTATTGACCGCTTCACTTACCTCGGAAGTCTCCACCCCTGGTGGGTCAGTGTGTAACGAAATCTCAGCGCGGATTCAGAAAGCCCGATCGGCGTTCGCCAATTTACGCCACTTATGGCGCAGGCGAGATATCCGTCTCTCAACGAATGGCCGGGTGTATTGCGCAGCAGTATGCGCCGTTTTAACATATGGCTGCAAAACGTGGGCCGTGGAAACCCAAGATATGCATCGACTTCAGGTATTTGACCATAAGAATCTTCGTAGCATCGCTCGTATATCATGGAACAGTCAAATAAGTAATATTGTAGTTAGACAAACGGTTATTGGGAAACACGGTAAATCAGTCGAAGAGGTCATTAACCTTCATCGACTGAGATGGTTGGGACATGTATTGCGCATGCCCGACCATCGCCTACCTCGTTGCGCGATGTTGGCTAGGGTTGAAGTAGGATGGAAGGTTAGGGGCTGCCAAATCAAAACATGGCATCAGTCCATGAAGTCAATGACTGTTGGTTTAAGCCATGTTGGTAGATGTAGATTACCTGGTTGGGGTCAGTGTGATGATCGCAATAAATGGCTGGAGACACTTGTCGACATGGCTCAGAATAGGTCACAGTGGTGCAAGTGTATTCATTCTTTAACTTCATCTAAATCTTGAATTCTATTATTATTTTCTGCACACATTTACTTTACTCTTTTCTCTTGTGTTTTGTTACATCTGTTATCTAGTAGTGCTAATGTAGTATGGCAACTTGAACCTACGGGTGCATGTGCCGGTTACACGTTGCTGATGATACACATTCTCCACTTACGCCATAGGTGATGGAAGTCAGCAGAAATAAAACGAACTTTTTGAATCCTGCCAAGATTTCATCGGACACTGACTCATCAGCGGTGATCAGGCATTCAAGATAAGTGAAGTCAACGCGCTGAACTGCTTCACTATCTTCAGCTAAGGTGTTGACATAGAGCAGTTTCGAGACAACAGTTAAAATCCAGAGGGGAAGAAGTTTATCGCAAATATATTCGCATTGTTGCTTAATGTTATCAAGACTCTGCATGTTGTCAGCACCTACACTAAACGGGACAGCAGTTCACCAGCTTGACAGACGTCGCTAAGACCCGCCGACTTTTCTCAACATTTTGGTTTAAGTCGCTGACAGATGTTATAGCTGATTCTATAATCGTTTGGATACCTTGCCAACCGACATCTAAGTGAGCCTCGTTTTTACAATTTCCTAAGTAAGCCTTTATTTATTCCCGGAATTATAATGGGTTTTCTTGTTGTGCTTTTTATTCGTCTAGTAAAACGTAAGAAAATGGGTGCTCGTACTAGAGCTTAGTTAGAATCAAATCATGTACTCCGAAGACGAACAGCCTTTTATGGAGCTTCTCCAACGGTGACTGGTAGCAACAGGGTATATTTGACTTCATCGTTGAGTAGGTGCAGATCTTATCAAACGATGTCTCTATTTATGCTTTACGTTTGTGGCTGCTAGGAATAAACGATTATCTGAACATAGTTGCAACAAACGACTATTATAATCCATTCTCTCAATTGGAACACCAAAACACCTACTTAAATGTCTTTCAGTCGAACCTAAGTGTTAAAATCACATGCTATAAGTATCAAAGTTGAGTATTTGGCACCATGGAGTCCCAAATAGCTTTCTGTACAACTCATCTTTCTCATTGTTTACGCTGGAGTCAGTAGGAGCGCAGATGAAGATGAAAAGATAATGACGTGTGCCCACATCCTTCCGAGTTCTTGTTCAGTCATTTAATTAAACAGCACACAGCGCACTGTTAACAGAAATCCATTCAAGAAGTGCTTCATCAAATTTCACAGTTAGTGCTATAGCTACATAGGATAACCCCCGAGTCGCCAGGTAAAGGAAGGCTAAATCACGTAGATTATCTGTATTGGCTAGGTGAGATCAAGTGAATCACAACGCTGAGATCTTGTATGCGTGTCTCGAATACACAGCATACATCTGTTGAACGAGACTTTAATGTTCGTACGCTTAAGGCTTTAATGTGCAGTTTAGGGAGTAGTTTCAGCATAATCTACCCTATTTCATGGTCAAAAATTGCCAATACATTCTGATATTTGCTATCGTATGTCACTAACGAGTTCAATGTGTTGAATTGGTGAAAGACAAACAATCTAGATTATAAATATTCACTTTGGTAGATTAGTTAATTACCTTTCCTACCCTATTCCTACCTAGACGTATACATAATAGTTGACGATAACTAGGTTTCAATGTATATATATAACAATAGTAATTTTCTGATAAACAGACTAACTAGATACAATCAGTCATGTTTCACGGTAATTGGTTATTCATTCTAAACAAATTCTTCAGTTGGAAGAAGCATGATATCGGAGTTAACAAAAAGCTAAATCACGGCTAGGATGGAGAGATCTCTACTTTATTTGCTCTATTAAGGATAAGTTACTGAATTCAAAACTAAGTAATATAAAGATTAAAAATGAATTTCACCCACTTTGTTTCAACAGTAAGTCAAACTGAATGAGATCTGACAAGCTAGAAAAAAGATGTTTGTATTTAGATTTTTGAGCAGACAACTAATTTTTTATTACACATTACATAGCGTTCATAATTTCTTCCTGGAATTAAAGTACGGAATATGATGAATATCAATGTTACGTTTATTACTTTAAGAAATCATATGAAATGTTCATGAGGAAAGTAAAAAACTTATTTTTAGTCTGGTTACTGAGGTGTGATGTTAGTACGATTATCTGGTTTTTCATTTTTAATATGATGTCACGAATCGGTCTAAATTAAACAACTACTGATTGGCAGGAAGCACTGGACAGTTATTCCGTCCCAGTATAGGGCTCTTCAACAGCGCACATCAACACTCCCCCCAGGGACCAAACCCATGACTCTCTGGTTCCGTGACGAACGCCTTACCATCAGACCACTGAGTCATCTTTCAACGGATGACATTTCTAATTTAACTAATTATCGATATGTTTGCACGACTTCATAAATTGCCGTCGGTGAGTAATTACCTCATATACCCGACACAATTGAACTCTACAGGTCACGTCTAACTAGAACTCCTGGAACTACCTAGAGAAATTAGTCACTAGTGTGCTGAAATTGATTGTAATTACAATTTTCGCTTTCAGATTATGTCTTACTAAACTGTAGTGAACCAAAACATAAATGATTAATATTCTGTAACATTAATTGCTACACAATTACAATTTTAAAAGTTTCACAAAATGAATACATACTTGGAAGGAATCAGAAAAAGATCATTTGATGTTCGGTGTTATGGTAAACCAACTTTTAGTTAAATATTTTAAGAAAACTAATGTTTCGATGTTATATAAATGAATATCTTGAAATATATAGTAATTTTAACGTGTATTAAATAAGCTGCTAATGTCATCTAAAATACAAAAATACGGTTTGCAATTCATTAACAAGTGAAAGTACTGTTTTCAAATACATGACAATTAATTCAATACATGTTTGAGTGAGAATTATCTTAAATTCCATACCTACACCCTAATGACTTCACTAAGACAAATGTTCAGAAACGGCAGGATGCAACACAATAGGAACATAATTATTAATGCGATTTCTTTCCTAAGTTAGCGCAATCAGATTACAGCTTCACACTTAGTAACTCAATTGATAACAAACTGGTTTGAAGTGGAAAGCATTGGGTTCAAATATGATGATCCATGCAGTATGCATACATATCAATAGTAACTGATTACGTTTATTTTACAATATCGTCAACTGGAATACGCAAAAGTTTAGTATTCTTAATTTAGCACCCTAGTTGTTTCCGTACAAAAGAAATTCACTGTAAAATTAAGAAAAGAGATACCTTATTAGTAAACAATGGATATGGCCTAAGGGTTTGTGGAAATTGGTATTAAGTTTAGTTGATTAAATCCTTTACAGATTGATGTTGGCAGGGTACCAATGAAAACCAGGAAGCTTTGGACGGCTGTTTCGTCCTAGTATGGGACTCTTCAGCAGTGAATGCCGTAGATTCCGTCCCGAAGGGCTTCAGATTGGCGAACGCCTAACCCTCTGAACCAGTGGGTCGGCATCCAATCGTAGAATTCCCACTTCCGTCAATTTAAACGCTTTCGGTCAATTATTAGTAATTCTTTGAACAGCCAATTTAGATAAAATTAACAACATTTGCTGAAACTAACAAGCTTTTATTCTGGGATAAATTGACTAAATTCAAAAACCAACGATGGATAAGTGAATTTAACATTGAGTCACACTTAGGCTAGGTATAAAACCTATCTTGACAAAAGAAAGGATTCGAGTCCCAAATTTGACCGTTAAAAATAGTGATTTCATCAGCTACTTCATTATATGAACATCCCAACACCTTAAGTCGAATTAATGGATAATCACCACTGGGAACCTGAATTACTAATGAAACTGGTTGGGGTATCAGTCACTGTTCAGAATTCAAATATATTCCTCCAGTGCTAGGACAATATAGAGTGAAGTCAAAACAATCAACACTATAATTGAATCGGGCGGTCGAAGAAGTTTACAACAGTAGACTAGAAACAAAGTTATATTCAGATTATGAATAGTGTGGATTAGACATTAAGTAACAGTTACTCAGTCGATAGAAAATTCCATGTTCAGATAGGATTTACAAGAATACTCTATTGTAACCAAGACCACGGAAATGTTACGCTACGAAGTTGCAAACAGTTAAGTGGGGCCGTATAGAAACAGGTGTTACAGTGTTTCAGGTATGATGGATCACACGCGCTAATTTCTAACTTTTCTACATCGCTTTATTATTTCCTATTGCCTGTATTATCGACTCTTTTGTGCATTATAGACATTAATTTAAATATGGATAATAGTTCATATACTGTTCTAAGCATTTCCGATCAAACACAAACAGCTGGAAAATGAATTCAGTTGGAACAGAATATTTTGCACAACTAACAGTTTCAAGTAGATAATCGGATTCAAAGCAAGGACAAGATTGGAAGAACAAAATGAACTCATCATATTTCGTGGTTACTCATCAACTCCAAATGGCCTAAAGTTAGTTACTTAACAGTAATGAAGATTATAGCACATGCTGAACGACGAAACCAAACAGAGGTCAAACAAATAATTATCGAATAAGAGACAAAAAGTGACTAATAAACATATGACTAAACGCATGATCAAATATTTGGCATAGAATTAGAACTAGCATAATGAATAAGTGATAATGGAAACAAAATGAAGAGGCCATGTAGCAAAAGCGCATCTCATCACTATGGAAACGAGATTCGTCACATTTTCGACACACAAAGGTCAAGTCGAAAGTGATTGTTGGTGATGGGCTCTGGAAAGCTGAGCAAGTGGTATTCCTATGACCGTTAATTATTTTACTGTCTGAACCCAATATCAATGATCGACTTCGTTGATAATAATACCACTAAATGTAACTTTGGGCTATTTATAGTTAATAAGAAATCACAAAATATAATGAGTTTGTTTCAATATACAATTTTTGCTCTTGGTTTGTTTAAATTTATAAAGGGATTATGATGCATAAAAGTTCAATTTTATGATGTGCTGAGCATACTGTGCCGTAATAAGGTGGAACATACTAAGAAATAACCCGCGTCTGCAGTAAATTTCACTAATTACCAGTCCATAATGATGGACGCGGATCATTACATAAATGGAGAACTGTATCCAATCACAATGTTTCCAAGCTTACTGACGCAGCAGTTGATGCTCACGAAAGTTATGAAGAGCGCATCAAACACTTGTAACCATTTGTTCAGAGTATTAAGAGGGTTCATTATTTTATCAACACTATCAGAAGCCCGTGTTTCATCAGAAAAGTTAGAAAAAGAGTAAAAATGTTTTTGAAGGTTAACGTACGAAATCCCAAGTTCTTTCGAGTGACACCATCACATCATATTCGACAATATATTAAATCTGACAATGATATAGTAATCGTTAATCAACTGGTTCAAATGGAACATTCAGCTTACAGGCAATGACCTTTCAAAGACCCATATAAGTAGATCAGTATTTCATAACAGCGTAGAGTGAGTCTTGTAAATACAACCATTATGATGAGATAGTGATTTTAAGGATTTTTATTTACAGGCACCAGAACTAGGAACTAACTGATTACCATAAAATAAGACAGGATAACAAATATGAAACCATTTCTTATTAATATATATATATCTTATGCATCCCATCTACTGGACATAATGATAAATGGCTATTTTCACAAACCTCTAAAAGCAGAACACTGAGTCCTGTTACTTCGTTGAAAAGTAAAGGCAACTAGAGTGTACATGCAAGTCACTCGGACTACTTTGTAGAAGGTTACATTTTTGATGTTTCAGTAGCTAACTTCGAGTGGCTATCGGGACACAATTAACCCAACAAGTCATTAATAATCCCTAGTAACAGTCACCAATTAACTAACGCCGATGACTCATCAATCTCTGTTAACTTCACAATCTACTATTGATCACGGTAAATGTGTGAATTGAGCCGATTTACATTCAGGTAAATTACTTCCTTCCATAGGTTTGGCCACGACTGGTAAGTTTACGTATCAGTTAGTTGAAATGAGACCCTAGAAATAAACTAGTTACATTGTGAACACAATTGATGCTCACCGAAATGCTACAACAGCTGATGTCAATCGATAAATTAATATCCGTGGTTGCCGCAGATGGTGCTTATCCATAATAATTCGTCGGAACGCACATTTGCTGTAGGAGAGCAAGTCGTCCTCATTATTGAAGATATACGTTAGCCGAAGCTGTCATACGTATCACGTTAGCACGAAAATAAATTGACAAGAATGACAAATAACTCAAGTTAGTAGAGAAGTCACAATAATATGTCAAAGCATCAAGCATACGAACAGAGTAAGGCATGTACAGAGCTTTAAAGGAACTCAGAATTTAACAAAAACAAGTGGGAACATCCGAGACGCTGTGATTGATTTTAAAACTTCCCACATAGACTCCGAACACAAATGGCGGGGAGGGACCAGATAATAAGAACTTCTAAGCGTGGCTCACAGCAACAGTCAAAGGCTGCATGGATACGTACCCAAGCAAACACCGAACGTCGAAATAGGCAGTGGCCATAATATGAATCAGTGAAACTTCAGTAGATGAAGATTAACAACTCTATCAACCGGCTTATCATGTTTGCCTAACCCCCGGCTGAGCCATGAACAAACCATCAAAAACACCAATGATTTAAAATCCGCAACAAACCTGTTACTTCCAAAACCACAAAGTAATACATGGCAGGCTGGTGCGCATTATAGCCTCTTCGCAGTGACACTAGCTGGCAGAAATTAAACAAGCTTTCAGAATACGCCCAGGGATCTAGTTGGACATCAACAGACTAAGCCTGGAGATAGCGTTACGATAGTTGAATTAGTCGCTCCATTCAACTAGCTAACTCTAAATGATTAACCAAAACGATGAGGCAGGTTGGTCAGCAAGCAACATGTTGCCCTTACAAAGAGAGAAACTTATTTTAAATATGCCCACATGGTTACTTAAGGCCTATAGGAGACTGAATTATGTTGACTTTATATTGACAGTTCAAAGAAAGAAAATAAGACGGATAATTAGGAATCGACATAGGGAAGAAGCTGGTGAAACTAGGGAATAAGTATGGATTAGTACTACAAGTCAGAACTTAGGTGTGTTCACGTCATTAAGAACTTTAGGACACAACTGTCTTCATCACCCTGGCCAGACTACCCTTCCTGACACGACCAGGTAACTAACCAATGATTTCATAAGCTTTCTCAAATCTATTGTTGCGAACATGTTTCAGAAAAAGCGATCACTAGGTGTGAGATACATATCCTAAGCCCTTACGTTTACAGCCTCACCCGTTGATTTAGCGTCTTTAACCAATATGCTAAGTCTAAACACTGTAGAACGAGCGTATCCTCTACCTATGCAAGCTTTGAATAAGCTGTACATATATACGGAGTGTAATGCAGAGGGGATAACTCGCCCTTTGATTCTGAACGTCTCTCAGTGCTGCAGATGGGCATAAATGATTCTGGGCTTGTACGAGAACTGATGACACTTTTAGACTACCTTAGGAGATTAATGGGTTCGACTGGATTCCCATCATAGTTAATCTGCAAATAAATGCTCAGCAGTCAACATATGCTAAACAGTATATTTCAATGCGATGACTACTTGGCAGCACAAACAGCTACCGAGCTACGCTTAACTGTCGATCTAGCTGAAAATACTAGATGACTACTGTCACGAACAGTTCCTTGCATCTTCCTTAACCCTTAAGGCTAGATACATGTTTTCAACTTTGATAAGATTCAAAGGTCTTATACCAGGCCGTTAAAACGCACCGCAGATTGTAGTTAGTGAGTAGATCACACTTCGTATTTTCTTCAGATTTACTATCAGACGACTTCTAGCCCATTTTTGATGTGCTTAAAAATAGTCCAGCGCTATCTTTGCAAAATGTATTGCTACTTGTGGCTTGTCAATGCTCACAATCACTGCTCCGCCTTTATGTCACTCGTTGCTTCACGTATTTGCAGTCTGTTAGGATAGATTTTGAGCAGTTACTAATCCCAAAGTCAGTTTTGAAATACAAGGGTTCACAACACATTTTCATATCAGATTCATCTTGTCTAATTGTGCTTTAAAACCGTCTAGTAATGAAACTATAGACTATTTTGCATAAGACACGAGTTCCCAGAAATCTGCATACCTTACTAAGGGACTTAATTCAGTTTTTAACGTGGGATACGGAGACAAATACACGACATAGTCAGTAGTAACGAACACAGATAGCACTGGTTTGAAGGAAATCTGATAGTGACTAAAAGGGTTACATTTTACTTTGGATATTTCTTAGGTAGTTGCAACAAAATAATTTACGACTTCAATAAGATACATTAGGTTAGCAGTTGTAAAGGCCGTACTATTATCGTTTTCAACAGCATGATGAGAGCAATATAACTCTACAATATATAGCATACATAAATGTGATCAACACGCAGAGACTGTTATAGGTGGAATATGATAATGGATGAAAATTTAGCAGGATTCTATACATTACAACGATTATGAATCATTACGTAGTGGACCAAACGAAATGGAAGCGTAAGTGATAAACAGAATGTGACTAAATAGTGAATTGGCTTTGGATAGAAATTACTGTATTACATTTCATATACTTAACTTTACATTTATAGAATTTCCACTACTTGTATTCACCAATCAACATAATGCTGTATTAGCAGACAGACAGACAGACAGTTACAACGTAGAACTTGGTACGTGAGTACATCAGTTGCCATGCCTCAATTAGCAGATAGAGATTTAATTGTCGAATCAAATCCCAGAGTAGGGGAGGTAGTAACGGAGTTAGTATTAATGGAAGAGAATAGAGATCAGAGATAAGATTTAAGAGCTGTATTAGCACGAAAGCCACAAAATCAGGATTCACTTACTGAAAATATTTACAATAAGATCGGGCATTAAAAGTCATACCAGTAGGTTCGGAAGCTACAAAGAGAAAAACTCACTGTATTATGGAATACAGTAGTAGTATTGGTAAGACACTTAACGGAATCACGCTAAATAATGCCTCGAATAAAATCCCGCAAACATGAAATCCCAAGTGACCTAAAAATTAATTTGAACTGTGATTAACCTTTGTCGACAAAAATTTACTAACACGCTTGTTAGTTTTATACATTCGTATGAAATGCTACAGAGATCCGATTTACATCCCAATACTAATTATGAATACATTGTAGGGTATCGAG
This sequence comes from Schistosoma mekongi, assembly GCA_034768735.1. Taxonomy (NCBI): domain Eukaryota; kingdom Metazoa; phylum Platyhelminthes; class Trematoda; order Strigeidida; family Schistosomatidae; genus Schistosoma; species Schistosoma mekongi. The sequence continues at coordinate 9,514,589 of CM068307.1, read as the reverse complement.
GTGAAAATACTCAAGTGAAAGAACAGGTAACTATTGAAACTAGTATTATAGAACATTTAATCACGAAGAGTTCATATTTTGATTAAAGACATATTTACCTGTTTGATTTGACATTTACAAAATTACGGATTAATCGAAGAATATGATAGAGAGAACGTAATTTTAGACCTATGGACCAACTCTTGGTAATTATCCGCATTTTACACTAAAACAGTTTTAACACATTGTTGTCAAGTAGAATTTGTTGCATACATATCAAAATTGGGTTTCGTGCATCAAATACTGCTAAATTAAATGATCCACGGAGGAACAGATAGGGTCTAATAATTCATCGGTTGTGCAGTGTTTGGAAAAGTTACTGGAGTGATAACTGCACCATGATGCATGAAATACAATTATTCATTTCGACGAAAGGATTCTTTTATAAGAACACTAGCCGTTGCTTGATTTTTCGCTTATACTATGTTATCATTATGCTCTAACACAACGAAAAACAAGGAATGGAATGTCTAATCAGAATACTCTAACCATAACTGAATTGTCCTTCGATAGATGGGTATATAGTCAAGGACTGCTCAAAATAGGTAGTTAGCAACAGATAAGTAACCATACACAGGAAAAATGGGTCCGGTTGAAGATGTAGCTTCTGAAATGGGAATACAAAAGGACTACCAAAGTAATACCCTTCCATGGTGTGGGCAGCCACGAAGTGAAGACCGCCCTCATACCTCTAACAGCATAAGAGATCAATTCTTTTTTGGAAAAAAATATGATAGTGGAACTAAGAAAGACGTTAAGTGACTTTTAGTATCATAGAGTTACCTAAATTATCCTGAGACAATGTGACTAGAGGGCATAAACCAAATGATATTCGTATTTGTAGACTAAAACTTACTTTATTAATTACTACCTATCCCGTAACTAGAAATTAACGAAGAGACCATCAACTTAGCAGGTTTATCGAATACTTTGAGAAATACATAACTCCAATTTCTGAACTTACTTTAAATCAACGGATACATATTCCTGTCGATTTTAATGACTGACTTACTTGAATTATAGTGAGGCAAATTATGCACGCTGCAGAAGTGATATGGCGTTTGCCCTTTAAACATGACTGACCCAAAATACAACAACCCCCACAAATAATAAGTGCATAATATATTAATCCTTATGTCTTACTTACTTCCGCCAGCCCTTATACTACTAAAACAATGTGCTTACTTCAAGGATCGAAAATTGTTGACAGATTCGAAATTAAGCACCCAGTAATATAAACGGATCAGGAACACTCAATTCTCTCATTTACATACACGTACTAAGGTCATGAAAGAAAAGATACAATAAGATTGAGGTTTAAATTGTTTGGTACCAAATAAATGCAAACAGTTTCGAGGAAAATGCAATTTAATAAACGACATACTACTCTATCTATTCAAATTATGCTGAGCCCAAAGTTAGCAATGCTGTCAACTAGTAAAATTTTAAAGGCGTATGCGTATTATGGACTTCAATCAGACAAGTTGAATTGTTTATTTGCCACACTTATCAAAATCAACTTACTGACGAGTTGTAATCGTTCGGAATTAAGATGAATTGCACAATAATGTAGAAGCGAACTAGTTTTTAAGTACGCCCTATTGCAATAGTCTAGATTCTACGGACTAACCTTAACGTTTGCTTGACGAAAATTCCGACTAGGTATAGAAATATACACTAACTAACTATTCGAACTTACTTGGTATTACGACTAAACTACGCAAAGACATGCTAACCTGAGAAATTGCCGTCGAAACCTAATCACATTGTTATACCCCACTAAAGTGATGAATAATGACTACCAAAATGTACACTTGAATGCTACTAAATAGTTATGGTTACGCATGAGTTAAGTGTTTGGTATCACAGTGTAAGAACGTTGTAGTTCTGTTTGCCCTAAATATATCAACGAGTTCGAAATGAATTAGACAGTGAATCTCTACAGCCTATCTCAATCAAGGAAAGATAATAAGACGAAAAAAATCTGCGACTCTTCAGTTTGTGACATAAATATGAATAACAAAAAAGTCCGTTAACATTTGTAATTAGTTGAATTATTTATCCTACTTTGAAAATTTCGATGATATCCACCGAGTAATTGACAGACGTATCTTCGAAATACATAAATACATTGCTAAAGACGATTCCCCACCTTTATAACGTTAAAGCCAGTTAATGAGTGAGAACGGCATAAATCAGTTTACTGAATAAGGTTGGTAGCTAAAAATGAAAATTTACAAGACAATATTTAATCAGAAATTTATTTAATATTTAAGGTTCACTTTTAATCCTGTCAGATTTTCCAGCTTTTTCATATCCTTTTACTGTTGATTCCAGTACAGTCCGCCGAGTTCACCGCATGAACATTTTTAAATTTCAATTGGTAACTCTAAAGAATGTTTAAAGCTAAAACAAAGGCTAGTTACATACAGAAAACAAAAAATTATAGGCACATATTCTTAATCCGACTACATGATTTGAGAATACAGTTTACCATACGTCGTCATTAATCAAAACAAAACGATGAAACGTAAGATGCTTAAAATTATTCTGCATACTCCCAAATTGTGGAGAAATAGAAATTAAACAAGTGAGTACCAGACCAATGAACCAGTTACCATTTGTAGTGAGACCATAAGTTTGCTTATAAGATAAAAATAACAGGATATTACATATACACCATTTGAATAGCTATAATATCATCAGGACTAATTACTAGGTAGATCAACTAAGTACATCAATAATCAAATGCTTAGAATTATTATGACTAATAAAGTAACCAGAAACAATGACCAATTACTCTGCAATATGAGCAAAGAAAAGTTCTAACTATAAGTACTAATCTTTTAAAGTAGACAACACACCAAATTATATCAAGTGACAGATAGATATATAATACTAACATATTTAATTGAAAAGTAAAAAGAACATGCCATAAATTATAAATTTACAGAGAAGATTGATCTTGCAACAATAAATGACTTAAAATCAACAAAACTGACGAGTTTACCAAATGAGAACCGAATACATTATATTATTCTTAACTGAATAACCTAACATTTTAAAGTGATAACAATAATGAACATTTTAGATAGCATTTACAACTGTAATTTAGTTTTCCAATCAAACAAATCCGGTAAAAGAACATTTCATCATTTTTATGAAATTCATGTACAAAAATGAAATGAACAAATGCACTCAAAGACAAAGCAACGTACTTTAAACGGAAACTGTTGTCCACGTATTAACTAAGTGGAGAGATGAAAAAATGGAATTGGACTGTTAATACACAAACAATGAAAGAACAAATCCACAATATAGGAGGCAAGTTCACATGAACTCACTTCGACTGTTGTATGAACAAACAGAATCGGTAGTAGATGATCGATGCCTGTGTCGGTGGGAATGTTTTCTCCTATGTCTGCTGCGGTTATAGTGGCTTTGATCACTATTAGAACTGCAACAACGACGAGAGCGTCTATATGATTTTCGTCGATGACTTGAACGTTCATGAACTGACGGACTTCTATACCCATATTTATGGTGCGAACGACTATAGTGTGAACCAGAGCGACTACGCCTTCGCCGTCTCCTATGACATCCAGCATCACTGCTTGTTGACCGACTGCGTCTAGATATTATTTTCGATTGGCGACCATAATTTCTTTCATCTGCCTTTCTGTGTTGTTCCATTTTCTTCATTCAACGCCACCAAGAATTACATTCCGAAAGTGAAAAGTAATGAAAACAAAAGAGTATGTAAGTAAAGAAATCGACATAAAATGTTAAATGTTTGTTTCTTTCCAGTGGATTTGATTGATTTCTGTACAACTGTATCTCCACTGATGATCCAATGGCTCGATATAAACTGACCTAAAACAATTAAATAGAATAGTCCGGAACATTACATAAAACAACAAAGTTTTGAATCAATCTGTTTTCGTTTTAAGCAAACAAATTTGTGTATAAAATTGTGGATAATCAACATTATGTCTACGATTAAAACTTCCTACCTTCAATAAGTGCGCATAAACGGGATGTGAGAATTCTCTGAATTTATTATTCGTAGAATCGTCTTCTGATGCGATGTAATTTGTGTATTCACCAGTTTCAGAATTATATTTGTAGTATGTACCAGTTTTGGGTTCATAAAATAATTGATTCTCCTAAATTCAATAGCGAAGTTAAAGGATTTGAATACAACATACTGGATCATAATAGTATCCACTTTTATGGTCGTAGTACAAACCAGTTCGTTCGTCGAATGTATAACCTGTGTTACGTACAACTGCATCCGATGTTTCTTTGAGCATGTTAGCTATTGATGTACCTAAGGGAATATAAATTTCACTAGACAACTGCACCATATGTTTTAGAATCGGTTGAGTTCAAACCGCTAGCTGAAGTCGTTTTTATGTTCGGTAAATTATCTTCAACCAAACTGTCTTGGTGGTCAACAGATAAGAGACGGCGTTCTAAGTCTGTATTTTTATCCATCAGGTTTTGTATGAAGGCATCTTTTTCCTCAAGTTCCTTTTTCAGAATGTGAATTTCTGTCTCCAGTTCACTCAACTTTTCAAAAACATCGAATTCCATCTGCTAAAATTTACTGAAACGCCAAAGAAGCCAAGAAATCAGTGGTGAATTTCGTCGACAAAATTTAGTCAAAGATTCTACAAACAATCTATAGCAATTTACAAAATATACTTGATGTCAAATTAAAAATGTCATCAATTTTCAATATTTCCAACTCAACCAGTCGAAAGCAACGTGGAACCTGGTGTATGTATGCATCAATTTAAGCCGAAACATCGCATCAGCACAGATTGATGAGCACCAAAGTAGTAGTAATGCCAATCATAAAAAAGACCAGGTATGTAAATCAGGAATAAACTAATTTGCGGAGCGAAAAATATAGTAATTGCGGATTTTAAGAATGATGATCAGAGGACGAATGCATCTGTTTCCTCCTTTTTTCTCTGAACAAAAGTCACGATTATCAAGGAGACCACAAGCACCAACACGATTCAGACCAACAATTAACAATTTCATGGGCTGGTGCCAAATATTTGCTTGACCGCTCCAAGTTTAACATTTACATTTCACACTTCAGAAACACTGACAATGCCCTACAGACACCTCATCTAGATCTTAAATTCTATTGTTATTTTCTGGACATCTTTACTTACTCTTCTCTCTTGTATTCTGTCTATACGTTACCTCAATATTCTCGTAGTGCTATTGTGGTATGGCAACTTGAACCTACAGGCGTTTGTGCCCGGTTCTACGTTGCTGATGATGATGACAGACACCTAGACTGACTCATATGTATGAAATGATAAGTAAAGGAACCCGGAATAACCTAATGAATTAGATAGATAGTTACAACGTAAAACTTGGTACATGCGTACGTCAGTTCAAGTTGCCATGCCTCAATTAGCAGATAGAGATTTAATTGTCGGATCAAATCCCAGAGTAGAGGAGGAAGTAACAGAGTTAGTATTAATGGAAAGGAATAGAGATGGGATACAGGATTTAATAAAATAATATACAGTAAAGAGAAAATTATGATAAGTCCAGAAACTTAGAATTTGGAGGAAGACAAGCAGTGGATGCGCCTGGGTCATTGCAGCTACTCAACTTTCGCAATGAATATTAGTAGTGTTTTGGATTACACTATCAGCATACTTACTATAGTTCCATTAACTGAGTTTCAATTTTAGAAACAATAACTATTTGGAAAGAGGTAACACACTAACCAGCATAATCGAGTCACTTTTAGTGTGCGTCCGTAAACAGTCAACATCAAGCTTATATATCCAGAGCAAGTTCAACCTAAAATTCAAAGGAACCAGTTGATATATATAGGTGGACATGAAAGCCTAGGACCATGGACGACGGTGATTTGTAGTTAGGAAAATTATGTTATAGTCAGCTTAGCTTAATGAATTGGCTCAATATGATATACCATTGTAATACGGAAATCTAATAAGACGAGCGTTCGAGCTGACAGTGACATTAAAGAGAAGCATGAGATTTGGAGATTGATTCAGAAAAATATCCAAGGAGAAATCCCAGGAAATATGACCTGGAACGAGCTAGTACAATCTACCCATCTTACACGACTGAATCATTACGTTTCGACATACTTACCTTTACTACGATTGGTATACGAATGTACTATATGGTCGACATTGTTTTCTTTCTAGGGCTGACACGAACAACAGTAAGTAAGAACAACGTCAGCTAATGAATACTTGATGTTTCATCATAAGTTGTGACGTCAGTAACAGACAATCACTGTTAGAAAAACCTGAATGCACCTTTCCTGACTGTTTCATAGGAGATTTGATATACTCGCTATATCGATATCGGTTTGTAAGATTGAATTCCCTTTCCTAGCTAGAATAAACAAGACTCCTTAATCCGATGTATGTCCTAACACTGTAATTAGTGGTAGCACTCACTCTTTTAGAGTGGATAACATATTCACTTTGTAGTTAGTATGCTCCAAGAATGAATAAACTGGTAGAGTGACCAGTATTGCTGTAGGAACTTTAGAAAATGTTTAGGAATTGCTTAGACATACAAAAAATGATACGCCGCCGATACGATGAAAACCTACGCTAACCAATTGTCTGGACCTTTGTATCACTAAAACTTGATATAGACATGAAACTGAGGAAGGCAATACGCAGTGACGGTAACATGCTCCAAGCTGATGTGAATGAATTATATGGATGGTCTTGGTTTATGCTTAGAAATGAATCCAAGCACTCGTGCAGAGCCATTGCAATACCACGCTTGCTGAGACAAAAGGGATGACGTTGGAACACTCATGTCTTGGTATGGTCGAAGTAATAGAGCTCTACGCGACCAGTGTACCGCCAAAATCCGAGCTTCCTAAATGAGATACGAAAGCCAGTTTGCGAACATGCATCTTGGCGACTATTCACATACATCAACTGTAAAACGTAAAGGATCCCGATTTGACTGCCGAAGATAACGAGAATCTGATGATTGAAGACCTAGACAAAAAGAAGACGTGGCTAACTATTTTAAGAATGTCATTACTGACAAACCTCTCGACATAGTTAACTTCAAATGTTAGGAGATTGGCCACTCAGCAGGTGTCAACTAAGATGTACTAAAAGGATTAATCTTATTAGACACGTGAAAATCAATGAGGTTGATTGAACTAAACCCCCACTTAATTACCACGACAACCTACAGCATACAAGTGGCTATCCCACTCGCATCGATATGCGAGATGTCCCTCAAGCAGCGCACCTTACCAAGGGGTGCAACGGTCAACCAAGTCTACGAGGCAGGGCCTAAGCAACACCCACTAAACTACTGCCCAGTCAACCTCATGAGTGTTGCAGTTAAACCATAAATACAACCATGGCCACATACTGTTAGTCAGTGCACAACAGGTTTAGGAACGGTCTCTCGTATCCCGGTAAGAGAAAGGACATTCTGTTTGGTAACAGACAGAAGGCAGGAACTAATTCTTAAGTCTCGCCTATAAAACCAATACTGAGAGAAATGCTTCAACGCTATGCACTAGGTTCCTTACTGTTCATTTCGTACATCAAAAGCCTACAGATCATTAAATCTCCAGTGTTACTGTACTCGGAGTAAAGATATGGCGTGATGTAACCAGTGGCAATTCTATACGACGACCCCAAGCCGACCTCGCTGCACTAGTACATTGGTCGAAGTGTGAATTAATGCATATCAACGCAGTTAAGCGTGTTACTGTGAAAGTTGGCTAGGAAAGTGCCCATAACTACCACACTAAATGTTGGCAGGCGTCAGTAGAGACAGTGATATCAGGGCCGTAGAAGGTCATGACCTTATAACCATAACGCAATGTCGTTGCACTACAGCAAATACGTTCATAAAATTGTGAGTTTTAAGGACCTTCACCAAGTTAGGTCCACAAGTGTTCATTACGGTGTACACGGCCTTAGTTAAAACCAAAATGGAAAACCGTGTGCATGAAACAAGCCTTCATTTAGAGGAAGACAGAGGTATCCTAGAATGGACTACAAACCAGTACTAGATTATGGTATGGTGAGTTGGCCGAAAATGACAACCAAAAGTTTGGAACCGCACACAGGAACACATACTTGTAGGAACAGATGAACTCAATGGCGGGGGGTGCCATGATGCTGATGGTAAGGTCACGCAAAGATACAATGGAATCAAAACCATTCAAAATCCAATACCCTTCAGTTTATAATAATAAGAATAGTAGGCCTACTGACTTGTTTTGATTCATGTAATGTTTATTCCAGCATAGAGTCAACCCCTTGAATTAGTTTGCTTGCCGATCAGAAACTAATTGATCAGGCAGCGCGTTTCACTCATTGACCACTCTATGTGATAAAAGGAATCCCATTCTAAGTTTGTTCAATCTCAGTTTCTGGAACTTATTACGACGCCCTCTGATGGGCGAAAATACAAGACATATTAACACTGAAGTCATTATTTGGGAAACAGAATAACAGTACGAGGTTACATTGTCTTCTACGATAATAGAAAAGGTTACGGCTCTTTAGACATTCACACTAAGAAAGGTTTGGAAGATCTGGTATTAGCTTAGTACCCATCCGTTTAATCCTCTCAGGCATCTTGATAACCGTAATAAGATAGGGACTTGCTACTTTCAAGCCATATTTAAGATGAGGTCTCATGTGAGTAGGATAGAAAATCAGGGACATATCCTCATCAAAACAACTGAAAGGTTTGTGGAGTGACTATAGCACCCAAAACCCTTTAACTGTGGCTGCGATGCAGTATGTTATGGTTTTTAAGTCATATATCAGGGTTACTTTCAAGTCATTGAGTTCTTTTGCTTATAGAAGTGATTATTCGTTCTTGGTACATTTATTCAGTACTACTGGAAACACCTCTGAAAGTACTTGTTAGAAGGGAGTTCGGGTTGGGAAAGTGGGTTTACTGAGAAACTCAACATAGAGTGTTAAAAATCATGTTAGGCAAAGTGAAAGGATATAGTACTTAAAAATGCCTACAAGGTTAATCAACTGGATATGCATATTCGACCAGATTAGTCGCTCGAAGACCATGTGAAGGGTGGGGAAGCCCTCTCCATAGGAAAATGGGTAGGGGACTAAACATGATAATCAAGCGCTACCGAGTAATATCTCAGACATTCCGTATATACTCTACACTACTATCCACAGCCTAAGGGATGGAATGTAAGAGTTAGGTATCCTAGTAAAGAGAAATCAGACCCGACATAATCGCCGTCACGGGAAGTGGTTAATAACTGACATAGTGAAGTCGACATTATCTACCCCATGCAGTGACTTTTTTTAACCCTCGATGCATAATCTTACCAACGTCACTCAATCCACTTGTGATACATAAGTAGACAAATTTCAAGCAGTCTGCATGCAAGAAAGTTTTACTGGGGTCAAAGAAGCTACATTACGCAAACCATCAGACTGCATCACGAGACAAGCATTAACATGAAATCCTGTTGGGAAACGGAAAAGAGGAAGGATAAAGAACACGCTGCCTCGAGAATTGGAAGCAGACATTAAAAGGATAAACAGCAACTGGAAACAATTGGAAAGGATTGCTCAGAACAGAGTTAAATAGAGAATCCTGGGGAGCGGCCTATGATCCTCAGCGAGGAGTAACGGGCATAAGTAAGTAAGTAAAGAAGCTACAGACAATTGATGTATTTTACAAACAGGTGAGACTTCAGAATACTCATGTATAACCCCCCCCCACTCTTTACCCCCAAAGGATCTGATGGGACTGAAGTGATTTTAGTTAGCTAATGTCGACTACATAAAACTGACCTACGCCGGTTTATTAAAGGGTTAAAAGTCTCTATAGAGTACGGCACATGACTACGTGTTCTGTGACACCCTGTCGAATGCCTTAGGTAGATCAAAGTATAAGACTGCTACTATTTTACGCAATTCGCCGCAGGATGTAATGCGATTAAAGAAGTCAAAGTTACTGATCAAATAAGAACGACCTTTTAGAAATCCACGTAGTAATTTAGATTAGTTACATCATAATAGCAGATAATCTGGTATGAAATTTTATAAGATCAGCCCCGTGATTTGTGAAAGGACAGGGGTAATATTTATAGGCCTAAAATTACCTGTATATATTCTGTCACCAGCCTGTGTTTTGAGATGATGTAGCTAGTCTTCCAAATCTGTAGTTATTCTCCCGTATACAGCGACAAAGTATAATTTGAGGGACATAAGTAGCATGCCGTTGCCAAATCTTCTGAGGAACACTGAAGTGAGTGTATCAGTTCCCTGACCAATAGCTTCAACTATACTCTTAGCGAGGGCCGACGTGCTTTGTAGAAGTATCATTAGCACGTAAATTGTCAGTAGTTTGTCCCCAAAGTTGCTGGACAAATTAACAGCAATTTCGCATAATACCCTTTGGTCACTGTATACCTCACCATTCTTAATCACAAATGGGATGCGTTTACTCAGAAGTGTCGCTAGACTATTAATCCTAGTTCTACATTTAGGAAAACTAGGCTATGTGTTCCCGTTACCTTGATTACACTTTATTATGACAGATTTTAGCGTCCCATAGTGGTTAAAAAGATAGCAGAACACTAGAATGGAGAAATCGTACTTGAATTTTTTTGAGTTTAGCCAGGTGTTAACGTGACAGAAGTAAGGATTGAACCTTAAGGGGCTTGAAATTTATTTTGGTAGTTATAATATCTAAGCATGATAGAAAAGTCCTGGAAAATATTAAAACAACCACCTATTATCTAAATTTTTCTAGTGTCACTTTTACGACACTTGAACTGATTGCATATATTCATAAATATTCTCTACTCATGTATTACTGAACACCCAGAATTACAAAGTACCATCGGGCTGGTGGTTGACGGTTTTCTTGCTTACATTCAATCTCCCTTCACATAGATCTAGTGTGCTGTAATTGTTATTTCTATTCAGAAGCAAAACTTTATGTTGCTTTGTGTATGAGTTAGCCTTCCTGTATCATTATAACTATAACTGTAAACTGGCACGAGTTCTGTACTTAGTTTCAGGACATAATAATAATAATGTATCTTGAAGTGAGTCAGTATTAAAGAAGCTATTACATCAAGAGCACTTTATAAGTCGCACTAAAAGCTTCCAGTCCATGCCTTCGATGCATTGAGTTTCTTTGTCATGTCAATACCACCTTTGCGCTGTGTTTGGTGGGGGGGGGGAATAGGAAGATAACAGAAAGCCATTCTGGGGTCATTAGTAGACTACTTATTGCAGACTTCCACAAGAGTGTGTAAGATACTATAATATAATATAAAGTTCAGAATACTGTTACTGCTTATAGGTTGTGTAAAGTACTGCTCCCATCCATATAAATCTATAGTGGCAACTGTCGCCATGCCGCTATGGGCCGCTACTTGTTTCTTAATTAATGTCTAGAAGACTGAAATTACCCTCAATCAATGTATAATCAGCGTCTAAAGCTAAAGCGCATGCAAATAGACTGCACAGTCTACTTCCGGCCTTGAGAACAGTGCCGATTACACAGTCTACATGAAGCATATGATAAGTATCACAAACCATAAGACACAGAGAATCAGGGATTATGTTAAGGTGGATTAATTCTGTGTTCGTCATAGTGTCATGGCTATGAATGTATGTCATGCACCCTCTACTCCTTTGATTATTTTCTTTGGTGCAACATAGGGAATATCTATACATGTTTATGTCGGCATCTGGCGCTGAAGGCGAATATCATATTTTTATTTTGTTTTTACTATATATATATATATTATGTATTTTTGTTATTAGTATGACTGATGGCCTGCTGTTCTAAGTCCGGATATTTCGCTTAGTAACAAAGAGGCAATGGCAAGCACAAAATGATACAATCGGTCTTTTCCAGTTAGCGTTTTTTAGCAAGGTTGTGTTTTATGGGAGTTTTATTCGATAATATGGTGCACATTGGGGAAGTAGTCAGTATCGCATGGAATTCTTGCAACGAAGTACACTGCAAAATAGTGCATGTAAGGTAGCTCACAGATATATTCGAAGTGAAGACCAATGTCAAATAGGGCTGCCTACTCTTGCCCTACTCTTGGATAACCTGGATGCAATTAAACGACTTAGACTTTACAGATGACTTAGCCCTTCTATCCCTAACACAGTAAAAAATGAAAGTGAAGACTGACAATTCAGCAGCCGTCTATGCAGACATCAGTATGCCTCAACATACACAAAGAGAAAAGCAAGATCTTCAAATACAAAACAACGAGCACCGACCCAAATACACTTGATGGAGCGGCTTTAGGATATGTGGGAACGTTAACATACCTAGGCAGTGTCATCTATAAAAAGGAGGGCAGGGGTCTAATGCAGACGTAAACGCACTAATTGCCAAGGCGAGAACAACACTTCTACAATTAAAGAACAACATTTGAAACTCAAACCAACTGTCAGCCAACATCAAAGTCAGAATTTTAAATGCAAATGTGAAGACAGTTCTATTGCCTAGAGGTAAAACTTGTATGGCGAACTAAGAAAAGCATCTGTCAATAGATACAAGTATTTGTAAACTGCTGTTTGTGTAGGATACTTAGGATCCGTTGACCAAGCACCATCAGTAACAACCTTCTGTGACAGCGAACGAACCATTCAAAATTAACCGAGGAAGAAATTAGTAAATGACTCTGGAGGTGGATAGGATATACATTGAGGAAATTGCCAAAATGCATCACAAGACAAACACTAACTCGAAATCCTAAGGGCGGAAGGAAAAGAGGAAGACTAAAGAACACAATGCTTTTGGGAATGGAGACAGTTATCAGAAGAATGAACAGCACTTGTGAAGAACTAGAATTCATGTGGTATGTCGTATCTTCTAATGCTCGTATATATAATAATTGCGCATTTTCTTCGGTGATCTTAGGATACTAGTGCTGTTATTTTACTCTCTCTGCCTTCGTCTTTTCTCTAGTTGTTGATGAAAGTGCATAAAGCAAGTACGGAATCTACTCCCACAATATTATTCCTTTCTCTTCCACATATCCTGGAGCGTTAACCACTTTGAAGATGAACCAAGTTGCGTTCCATGTATTGCTGTCCACATGAAAACTCCCGTGATGGTAAACCACTGTAACTTCCCTAAATACAACCATGCACTAACACAATATTATTGGTTAATCTCATAAGGAATCGGTTTCGTTTAAGCAACTTACTGTATTATATAGCAAACTCTGGAATAAGCTACCACAAAATATCTGCATTACTAATTCTATCTTAAGATTCAAACGACTGATCACCCCATATCTAGAATCTAAAGACTTGTACCAGATCTTTGACGACTTAGCACTTAACCTCGAATCAATCAGCAGCGGCTTACTAGGGTCCTAAAACTGCAAACACTACATTCATGTACGTTGCAGTAGAAAAAAACGGAAAAGAAGAAGGTTCTGGTTTGATACTGATGCTTTCGCTACCACTAATTAAATTCGTTTTTCCCTTCCATTTCATATGTTCTTCCATGTCACCATCTCCCCGAGTTTATGGCTTAATATCGTCGGGAATTCGTCTCCTTTAAGCAACTTACTCTTAACGCTGGATAGGAGCGTAATTAGTGCACCAATAACTCTTCGTTCAAGACCAACCCACATAGATTGGCTCTCTCAGCCAAATTCCAAATACTCAACCTTACCCCGTTTCTGGATAGTCTCTGTGGTCCATTCTGCTTACTCGCAGACATTTCCTGAGATTACAGCACCACAGACGAAAAGTGAGCGGTTGTCTGTTGGAAGTACTATATAATGCAAAATATACTTCCGGTACCCTAGTACTGTAAACTGTGAACCTTGTTATTATTAGCTCTGTAATTAATTAATATCTTCATATGGTGTGAACTCTGTGACCGTGACTCCCTATCGAAAACTTATTAACAACAAGCCATATCATTCTGATCATGCTCGTAAACTGGTTTGCTCTCATGTACAAAGTGCTACTTAAGAATAAACTATTATTATCAAGTCAGCGACAAAGCAAGGATCATATATTTTATTGCCACAGATAAAGAGGTTTCTATCTCTCATTTTAGAGCTACTGATCTTATTTCAGAAAGTCTTTAGAAGTCATTTAGAGTTATTTTGTTTAATAGCCTGCTTTTCTAGTGCGTTTTCCTTTTCTATACGTTCTGCCTCAGCTCCAGTGCATATTTCCTTCATAGTAATAAGAGAGGGAAGATTTTTATGCCTACGGAATCTAGATACATGTCTACGTAGGCTTCTTGTTACTTCAGTAGTAATAAGCATATTTCTTGGGATCCCGAGTTTAGTATACCTTAAAAGTGCAACTATGTCAAGCGCATTATAAGTGTTGGAGTGGAGTATATCAGTCAGCTTATCAGCATCGTCTTCTGTGAAGTAGTTGTTCCAGCCAAGACATTTGGAGTAAGTCGTGAAGCTTGTCCAGTCTATCTTGTGGAAGGGTCTCCTAGGTATTGTAACCGGCCATTTATACGTTATAGTCTCTAAGTCAAAGCTGCACATGATAATGTTGTGGTTACTACCTGGGAATTGTTTTCCTGTGCGTACGGTACGTGGGGTAAGTTCATATATAAAAAGCAAACCCAAAATGTTTTTGCATCTGGTAGGGTTACGGGCATACTGTGACCAGCCACCATGCTTTATGCCTTCCATAATCAGGTCATAGCTTTTCGGTGCTTCGCGGAGAACAATGAGATTTCAGGCATGTTAAAGTCCTTACAAATAACCTTACCTGTAAAGAGTAGGGAGGAGGCCAGTTTAAAAATGTTGGACAATAAGGTTATATCCACTATCGGTGGACTAGGTTGGTGGTTTAAGTGGGATTCTGAAACAGTAGGTCTTATAACAATCCTTACTGAGTCATGTAATTTATTTAGGCCTATCGTATCAAATAGAAGTGAGTTTAACTTCGAGTTAACATATATAAGACAACCCCTTCCACGTCCATGCAGCCTGTCACAACGGTACAGATAATAATTTTTAAGGGATATACTTAGATCAGAGACATTAGGGGTAGTCCATGCCTCAGTTACCATAATAATTGAGGGTTAGCAGATTGATGCTAGTAGAGCTAAGTTAACCATTTTGTTGCATACTGATCGTGAGTTTAGTGGACATGGATTGAGCCAGTGGCCAACCAATTTTATGTAGTTTGAGGCGTCATTAATTAAGGGGTCAGGTTCTACATGATCATTGTTTTGGTCGTCACTACGATCGTCATTTCTCACGCACAAAGTGTTTGTGATAAGTGAAGTCAGGGTGTTATTAGATTGGTTACTTAGTAGTAGCATAACTAGTGGTTGGAGTTATCTGGTCTCGTCATCAGTTGTTGATTTAACAACAGCTGCGGGGGGCAAAGAGTAGAGGTGAGAATGGTTGTGAATTGCCGTACGAGGATACCCTAAAAATGATTCGGATGGGCATTCGTGACATAAGGATCATGGCAATTTAGTAATGAGTTTTGGGATACAGCCAAGTAGTCGTAGTTACATCCATTTATTATAAGAAAGTATTTAAGTCGTAAGTTTTCATGTCTAAGAGGACTCTTATTTTGGTAGAACGGGTAATCACCTAAGTCAAAAGCATACTTCCGAGTGTTTGTCTGAAATATAAACGGTTTGGGTAGAGGAAGGAGGCTTTTCCGCTTGAAACCGACCTCCGGAGTCATTCGCACACGGTGCTCTAACTCAGGTGTATGTGTCATTCTGTTGCTTTTAAAGTATTTATGAGAGGAAACAGACGTGGAGTGAGGGGAGAGAAATCGTTTGTTGTTATTCTTAGCACTGACCTTCAAATCCAGTGGTTCAGATATAACATGCCTAGTGGTTTGGCGTTTGTCACTTATTTTGTTTCTCTGAATATTAGGGATGGGGCTGTGCTGGGTATTATTGGTAGGTTGGACATTATGTGTGTTGTAAGCATAGGGTATGAATTTCGCATCCATTTTACCGGTAGGATAGTGGGTTAAAATGGAAGGTTGTACCCTGTTCATCTCATTATTTTGAGAGCTAATTGTACTCACCTTGAGAGTAATGTCTAAGTCTAGTAGGTCGCTGCCATTTTCGTTGGTTGTAAGAGATATTATGGTATATGTGTCTATAATAGGTGGGGTTGTGGGTATGGACGGGCTGGGTGGCTCTTCAGTGGCGTGCATAGTCTTGGTAGTGTTGTATTACCATTAGGGTGCGTCGTTGGACTTGTCTTGGAAAATTTGTTCAGAGTGGTTAACTCTTATTTGGAATCTTTTATTTTAGGAACAAGGGTACCGTAACTGTTGAGGGATCTAAATTGTAGAGGCGTTTTATTAGCAATTATTAGTACATTTTTGAAGTTGCTACCAGATGTAATATAGTTTACTGATTTTATAAAGCGCTTGAGATCTAGGTTGGATGCAAAGTGCATTAGAACTGGGCAGCCAGTCTACCAGCCTTTTTTACGCAGCCTATTACATTTGCATGGAATATGAGACCTAGCACTAGCTATTGATAGGGTTGCTTTAACCTTTCTAAGCGGAAAATTCTCTGGGACATTGTAAACAATGGCTTTGTGAAACGAGGTGGATCGCTTTACAACTTCTGCTGTAATGAAATCAAGGAATGTTTCAGCTTGTTTTCCCTGATCTATTTCAATATCGTCATGCTTTCCGAAAAAATAGGTTAACGAGGCTAGGTTACTTAGGACTGATTGTATTTTGGTAAACACTAATTGAATATCTTCGACTTTTCTTTTATAGTCGGCAATACCACTATGAATGAGCTGTAGCTGTAAATAATCCCCAAAATAAATAGTTTCATAGGTCCTCGACATTAATGCTGACCATGTTTGTTTTAGCGGACACTACTAGTTGAAGGCGCTTGGTCACGCATCATCACCAGATCACGTCACGAAGCACCGTGGGAAGCATTTCTCTCACTAGTTTATCAGCCTAGACGTCGCTATCTCATTGACTCTCTATTCATGATCAAATACGACTTCTCTTCCATCGTTCATCGACTTTTAATTTATTCTTATTCGTAAGAGTGGGTTCAGTCGTTCGAAGTTGCTCTGGTAATACTGCAATCGTAACTTGGTCATATACCGGGTGCACTTCAGTCAGCAACGTTACTGTTTAAATCAATTGGATTGATAGCCTTGATAAGTGGTGTACGATTGTCTCTCATCTGCGGTTCAGCGATACATAGATTACTAGGAGAAGATTTAGGGTTTTTGAGAGAACGGCTATCAAGCTTGGACCTTCTAGCCTTATTTCAAGCCATGTTTAAATAGGATCTTATTGAATAATTAGGTGGTATGCGTATACTGTGATTTCAGTAGTCATGTTCTATAGACGAAAGTTAGACTTCAGTGTGAGCACTTTGCCACTTCACTTACTATTGAAAACCATGTAGATGGCATCGAACTCACTACTCCACTATCATCAGAAATCAGGGATATAACATTCACTATAGGAAATATTATGAAGGTCGTCACTACACTAAAACACTCATACACCCCTGACCTCGATGGCATACCAGCTAACATTCTCGAAAATTGTCGTATTGACTTTCACTTGGTATGTCTTAAACTCTCCCAAACCACTACCCGCTGCCTGCTACCCTACCCCATGGAAAACTACATATATCAGTCTTAAGATCAAATTCGGACCTGAAGGGAATAGTGAGCACTACAGCCCTGTCAACCTAACTCCTGTTGCATCAAGAGTAATGGAAAAAATAATTAAGGAGGAATTACTCTAATACTTACTTGAGAACGAAATTCTCTCTCTTTCCCAACATGGATTCCTTTGGAATCGGTCGTGTGTCGCATGCTTATTAGGATATCTAGGTGATAATACTACACAACGGGACGAAGGGCTCCTTATATCAGGCGTATTTATTAACTTCAGTAAAACTTGACAAGGTCCCATATAAGCGATTGCTCATTAAACTAAAGTCATTCGTGGTAAAAGACCCATTTCATTCATGGTTTGCATCTTTCCTGGAAGGAAGACAACAAACAGTAAGGTTTAACAATCAATCAATCAATCAATGCCTGTTACTCCAAGTGGAGCATAGACCGCCCACCAGCATTCTCCAGCCAACTCTGTCCTGGGCTTTCCGTCCTAGCTCTTCCCAAGTGCTGTTCATTCTCTTCATGTCTGTTTCCAATTCCCGACGCAATGTGTTCTTGGGCCTTCCTCTGTTTCTGTGGCCTTTAGGATTCCAAGTCAGTGCTTGTCTTGTGACACAGTTTGATGGTTTCCTCAGTGTGTGTCCAATCCATCTCCAGCGTCTTTTCCTAATTTCTTCCTCAACTGGAAGTTGATTAGTTCTCTGCCACAACAGGTTGTTGTTGATGGTATCTGGCCAACAGATCCGAAGAATCCTACGCAGGCAGTTGTTTATAAATACTTGTAACTTCTGTAGGGTACTTTTTGTAGTTCTCCAAGTTTCAGCTCCATACAACAGGACTGTCTTCACATTTGTGTTGAAAATTTTGACTTTTATATTGACTGACAGTTGGTTTGAGTTCCAGATGTTTTTCAGCTGTAAAAATGCTGCCCGTGCCTTACCAATCCGCGCCTTCACATCCGAATCAGACCCTCCGTGTTTGTCGATGATGCTGCCCAAATATGTGAAGGTTTCAACGTCTTCCAGAATTTCTCCCCAAGTCAAGTGTAATTGAATTGGGTTAGAGTTTGTTGTTTTGTATCGGAGGATCTTGCTTTTCCCTTTGTGTATGTTGAGGCCTACTGCTGCTGAGGCTGCTGCTATATTGTTGGTCTTCTTCTGCATTTGATGATGTGTGTGAGAAAGAAGAGCTAGGTCATCTGCAAAGTCCAAGTCATCTAGTTTCGTCGATGTTGTCCATTGTATTCCGAGAGTGCCTTCAGATGTTGCAGTCTTCATGATCCAGTCGATGACCAGTAGGAAGAGGAAGGGCGAGAGTAAGCAGCCTTGTCTAACACCGGTCTTCACTTCGAATGAATCTGTGAGCTGACCTCCATGCACGATTTTACAATGTAGTCCGTCGTAAGAATTTCGTATGATGTTGACTATCTTCTCGGGTACGCCGTAATGTCGTAGAAGGCTCCATAATATTCTCCTATCCACGCTGTCGAATGCCTTTTCATAGTCGATGAAGTTGATGTAAAGTGGTGAATTCCATTCAATTGATTGTTCAACAATGAACCGTAGAGTGGCGATTTGATCGGTACATGATCGATCTTTACGGAATCCAGCCTGTTGATCTCGGAGTTGGCCGTCGACTGGGCCCTTTAATCTGTTCAATAACACTCTGTTGAAGACCTTTCCTGGTACTGAAAGTAGAGTAATGCCTCTGTAGTTCTCACAATTGCTGAGATCGCCTTTCTTTGGTATCTTGATGAGGTACCCTTCTTTCCAGTCTGCTGGAACTTGTTCTTCCTCCCAAATCTTCCTGAAGAGAATGTGGAGTATCTTTGAAGTTGCTTCTATATCTGTCTTCAGTGCCTCTGCTGGTATGTTGTCTGGTCCTGCTGACTTGCCACTCTTGAGCTGTCTGATGGCCATTTGATTTCTTCGACTGTTGGTGGGTCTGTGCTTATAGGGAGATCCGTGCTGCTTCGATGACTGGTGGGTTCAGTGGGGCTGGTCTATTCAAGAGTTCTTGGAAGTGCTCTACCCACCTGTTCCGTTGTTCATGCACTTCAGTGATTGGTTTGCCAGCCTTGTTCTTGATTGGCCGTTCTGGCTTGTTGAATTTCCCAGCTAACTTCTTCGTTGTATCATATAAGAACCTCATATTTCCTTCTCTTGCAGCTTTTTCCTCTGTCATTGCTAGGTCCTCAACAAACTTCCGTTTATCCAACCTGATGCTCCTCTTCACTTGCTTGTTGACTTCGGTGTATTCGGCCTGTGCCTTGGCTTTCTCTGCTCTTGTCCGACTGTTATTGATCGCTGTCTTTCTGTTCCTCCTTTCTTGGATCTTGTCCAGAGTTCTAACAGAAATCCACTCTTTTTGGTGTTGTTTCTTGAGACCCAAAACCTCATGACATGTTGAGGTTATTGTTCCCTTAATCTCTTTCCAGTTGTCTTCCATATTAGTTCCACCTTTCTCTAGTAGATTATGAAATGCCTGAAACTTGTTGCTGAGAATTAATTTGAATTCGTTGCGTTTGTTAGTATCCCGGAGAAGGGCTGTATTAAACTTGTGTAATACTGCTGCTCCAGTTGTCCAGTGCTTCCTCAGCTTCAGTTTCATTTTAGTTACCACCAAATGGTGATCTGAAGCTATGTCGGCTCCTCTCCTTGCTCTTACGTCTTCCATGGTCCTTCTAAACCTCTTATTGATGCAGATGTGGTCGATTTGGTTCTCCGTGATGTGGTCCGGTGAAATCCATGTAATTTTGTGTATACGTTTGTGAGAGAAAATGGTGCCACCTATAATCATTTTGTTGAAGGCACATAAGTTCACGAACCTCTCACCGTTATCATTCCTTTCTCCCACTCCATGTTGTCCCATGATGTCTTCATACCCGGTGTTATCCACTCCGACCTTGGCGTTGAAGTCGCCCATTAGAATAGTCAGGTCCTTGGCTGAACATTTCTCGATGATTGACTGCAGCCTCGCATAGAACTGGTCTTTGTCGTCTTCGTGGCTGTCGTTGGTGGGTGCGTAGCACTGGATGACATTCATTGCAATCCCTTCCTTCTTCGTCTTGAAGGATGCTGTGATGATCCTAGGTCCATGAGGTTCCCATCTTATAAGAGACTTCCATGCATCTTGGGATAACACCAATGCTACTCCTTGTGTGCGTGGGGCGTTTTCTTCTTCGTGGCCGGAGTATAAAAGCACATTTCCCGAGGATAACCGTTGCTGTCCAGCTTGCACCCAATGCGTTTCGCTTATTCCAAGTATCTTCAGGTTGTATCTTTTCATTTCTTCAGCTATTTGCATGGTCCTCCCTGTTTCCCACAGCGTGCGGACATTCCACGTACCTATACTAATGGTTGCTCTGG
This sequence comes from Schistosoma mekongi, assembly GCA_034768735.1. Classification (NCBI taxonomy): domain Eukaryota; kingdom Metazoa; phylum Platyhelminthes; class Trematoda; order Strigeidida; family Schistosomatidae; genus Schistosoma; species Schistosoma mekongi. The sequence goes on along the minus strand of CM068307.1, from coordinate 9,493,520 downwards.
TTGTCAGAAGAGACATCGGCCTCGTGGCTTCCGAAGCAACTCGGCTTTCACCATGAGGCGTCATAACATACCTTCCAACTCCCAGGGCAGAGTGAAAATGGTTATAAAGGATTTTACTGGTTAGCGTTTTTTTAGCACATTTGCTGTTTTACGGGATGGGGTTGCTAGCCCCATGCCCAACCCTCCTCCTTTATCCGGGCTTGGGACCGGCAGCAACCCTAGGGGCTACAGGCGGAGTAAGGTTTAACAATGGCTTATCATAAATTAATCCAATTACCAGCGGCGTTATACAGGAAGTGATCTGGCTCTTTCATTGATCATTATTTACATAAATGACGTGTAGTGTTATGAAACATGGCGACCATATTTATAAGAGAAAGATCTCGAGGTAGCACATGGCTTTATATCTAGTGCTTTAGAAGGAAGTATGACTCTGATTCAAAAGGACCTCGACAGCCCATCTACTTGGAGTCAAAAACCGAAACTACCACGCATCTACAGCAAATGCTGAATTATGCACATAGGCAACCATAACCTTCAGTTTACACTTTGTCTAAATGAGCCCGAATTCTAAATGCCGCAACCAACAAGCGTCTTGAGAGTTAGATATTCTGGTAGCTTAAACTCATGCCGCGGGCCTCATCTGTAATCTCCAAAACTGGAATATTAACAAGCCTTCTAAAAACGTTTGTACAACGGAAGTCAAGCTTACTTTATTCAAGATATGTATAACATCTACACTCATGCACTACTCAATTATCTTTTCAAGCATGAATAGCATGGGTAGGAAGTCCCTAACAGTGACGTTTGCCAAAACCAATGTATGTAGATAAACCCACATCATTGTGATCACGCCTGTAAACTGGTATGCTATCATATACAAAATGGTACTTGAGAATAAATAAATAAATAAGGCTATTATTATTATCAGACCGGGCTAGGGCAGATGACACACTTCACACAGCTTATGACTTGATAAATAAATAAATATTAAAGCACATTACAAGTGAGAAAACAATGCATGTGAACCGGAAGCCTGTATTATCGATAATAAGCAAAAATTTAAAAAATCAAGGCGGATGTGCTAAATTTAGTGGTTCATTGATCGGTGAACATGACTTATGCTGCTGAACCAATAAGTAACGGCCGAAATGCTTCAAGATCACGGCAAATATCTGAAAACACTACACTGATAGCAGAGCGTCTTTTAAACGCGATTGCTGATAAATCTTTGTAGTCCGTTTGCAAACTTTGGAGTTGTTTGGGATGACATTAACTTGTATATGTGGAACGGAAATCACGGTTTTTAAAACCAATGGAAGTAGGAATGGATTTTGTGTTTTGTGCGGCGAATGTTAGCGTAAAAGGCCCATTAAAACGAACTCTTTTTTACTCGTTCCAGATTCAAATTGATGCAAATCCCTGCATTATTTATCGAATGGGTTGTTATAAATAAAGGAACGTTGGCTGATTCACATGCAGAGGTTTCTAAAAAAGACTATAATTTCACAGTATGAGTACTGTCATGAAAACTGTTTCAACACGTTATTTTCACTACAAATTTAATAAGGAGGATCGAGAAAACTCGTCAAAATCGGTGACGATTTGGTTCACCAAAAAAAGTGCAATATAAGACGACTTGTTCATGAAGACTTGGTAGGCGATAATTGTTTCGCATTGTTATGTAGGATGGTGGATTAAACAAAGGACAGTGCAAAAGGATTTTTGGCATGTCAGCTACTACTGTGCTTAGACTAATAGAGAAATACATCCTACCCATGATAATAATATACAGTTGCAATCAGGGACCCTGTGAATCACTTTCCAACATGGGGTACGTATGCGAGACATAGTGCATAAGGAACACTTTATTGGTACTCTAACTGGAGTCCAAATAAATGATATTAAATTAATGTACGGTCGAGAAGAGTGTTAGCTGCGATTGTACTTTGGATCTCAAGGAAGGTTGTTATGGAATCACCTAGACAAATATGAATACGAAATGCACCGTAGAGTTTAACTGAACGAATTAGAGGATAACTAGAATAAGGTTTTTGATGATATAAGACAATATATTCCTTATACATTTCTAGTTGTAACTATAAATAAATCTTTAAAAGTCGGGGGCCTTTCATTGCATTTTAGATTATGGTTAAGTCATAGTATTATCCATATATTTTTGAACGGATGTATATTTCTGTTTTTACTAAAGACTTTCGTAAAGGAGGCATAAGAGAATAGGTCTTGGCTTAAAATTCTCTATCAAACCATTCTAATACGGGAAAAATCGTCAATTCTAGCTTACAGAGTCCTGATCGGTTCATTCTGATTAAGGTTTTAAGGGTCATTCTACAATCGTACAAGCCATGTTTGTTCACGGTTCATGTAAATTTAATATACCCACTTTGTTTTTTCTGCTTTTGTTATTATTCATAATATAAACATAAAGTTCACACAACGTTTTCTTATTAAAGAAGAATGTTTAACTCGAAAAGTCACATATAGCCGAATACAAGTTAAAAAACAAATAAAAGAAAGTAGTGAAACTAAGTCCGAGTATTAGAAAGTCAGAAACGCTTATACCTCTGTATTTAAAAAGCTCGGATCAACTATGCAAAACGACTCGTAGGAAATTCAATTGAATACCCAAAACTCTTGTTCTCTTACATAAACCGAAGAACAAGCGGAAACTATATGTCACCTTAGTCCTCAAATGGCTCACCAACCTTTGAGAAGAATGACTATTGTTAAGAGGAATTATTTGCTGATTACTTTCGCAATAAACAAGTAAAGGCATCCCTGGTACGAGAGAACTTAATTTCTCCAAGCGACATCTCAGAAACAAATCACATTACTAAGTAAACTCGATGTACAGTAATTTATGGGACCTGACGGAACGCATCCTTGGATAATAAAAACCAGCGGCATTTATCTCTAGCTCCTTAAGTGTGTGTTTCAATCTGTCTAAGCACTAGGGGGGTTGTCTGGAAATATGAGAAGTGCGACCGTAATTCCAGCCTTTAAAATAGCTGTGGGGTATAGACCTGTAAACTATCTCTCAGTAAGCCTTACTAGTGCAGTTGTTAAGGTTTGGGAAAAGATAATCTGGAAGACACTATTTAGATGAAAATCTGTTGCTCTCCAAAAGCAGTACGGTTTCAGAACAGATTACTCATGCCTCACAAATATATTAGTTGCACGAGAAAGGTGGCACACTATGTGGGATCAAATGATTCCTATTGATGTAGTCGATATCGACCTCAGTGAGGTTTTCGACAAAGCCCCCACCACTGTAGGCTACTGAACAGATACACAATATGGGAATTAGTATCAACATACTCAGGTGGATATCCGACGTCTTAGTTAGACAAAAATAAAGGGTGAAGATCAATTCCAAGTTGTCTAATTGGAAAGCAGTACCTAATGGAGTATCCCAGGGGACGGATTTGTGCCCGGTGTTATTCCACTTGCATGTAAATGAACGTACTAATTTGTTTTCACTATCAGTTTTGTTGTACGCTGGCGATATTTGCATAATGAGAACCTTACACGACGAAGAATGCAGATCAGGACTTCCAGAGGATTTGCTGACACTAGAAAAATAGTCTGACAGCCGGTAAGTGCCCGTGAAACCCCCCCAAATGCCTCATGACGTAAATTGGATATAAAGGTATAGATACGCACCCAAGGAATAATGTTGTGCTCTCCGTCTTCCAGACCCATATCGATCAGGAAGTTACTATTAGCAGAGATTTAAAAACCACTACACATTCCGGTGTTACGGCCGTTAAAAGCTTTCGAACTCTGTGATTAATACGTAAAGCCTATGGGTATATTGATGCTAGGACGTTGACCTTGTACACTGTATTTATAGGACTAAAACTTAAATGGTGTATGCAAGCAGTCAATGTTTGCCTAAAAAAGATTCTGGGTTATTGGAATAATTTCAATGAACCCTCAACTAGGTTGGTCCCTGAAACCTCATGGATTCTGTACGACGAAGAGCTGGTTCAAGTAAGTTTATTAACGCTGTTATATGGAAGAACTATAGAAAACTTGATAGCAGTGTCCAAAATATTTAATAAAAACTTTGGCCCTGGCACGTCTTAGGTTTTCTTCCCTTCCGTGACAGAAAATTTACGAGGACACTTGAAAAGAGTTCATAAACGCAGAACAAATTACCTGATAGGTGATCTCCGACTCCCCCCCACACGATAGTTAACGAGCGGAACTCTCTGCCTCAATACGTAGTAGCAGCTCTGTCGGTCGAAACATCCAAAAAATGTTGGATCGACTGGGAGATTCTTGTCGTAAGGACTAACACAGGCAATCTAGCCTTCTGTTCTGACGAACTAAGACTGAAACGATTTCCCCTTCTTATTTTATTAGAGCCAGCGCAGTTAGGTAGCTAGACAACTATGGTGGGAGAACACCAAAGACCTAAAACAGAACCGGTTACGCGCAAGTACCAAGAAACCACTATGTTTATACCAAACATCACAACGATATTGGATATTGGAAACTTACTGAAAAGTTACTTTAATAATCGTTCAGTGCCGCTACTATAGTTTAGTTCTACCCTTGGTAAACTTACTTAGTTGTCGGCTCATCTTTTTCTCTTCTCTCTATCAAATTCTCTAACGTACTTGACCCTGCCCCAAATGACATGCAAAGTGTAGATCAAAACGAATTGTCAATGGTGAACAGAGTGTGAATAAAGGCGATAATGCAACACTTGGCACCTTTATCGCCTATCGGGTGTAAACAAATAGACACGTTTATTTATTTAGACATCGACCATGCATAAGTTATGTGGTTGGGTTAGGCGCGTCTACAAATTCACACTTTATTGCGGAATAAATAAACGGTGAGTAGTCTACATTTCGTTCCTGTCAACTACTGTAAACGTTTACTTCAAAAAATACGTTTACAAATGAAAATGCTCAAGTTTATTTGCATAAAATTTTTTGACAATTAGTTATACTGCAGTATACATGGTTCAAAGAAATAACCGCATACCGTCAACGTCCTTATTCGTAACCAGATTCATGAGTATTCCCTCCCCCTCACGACATCCCGTAAGGCAAACGAATATGGTGAATATCATTAAGGGAGTACTAAGTGCAAAGCTTCACTTTATACAAGCAATTCCGCAGCTAGCGCACAAAATATTTTTTGGGAAAGTATTTATTAAACAACAGTTTTCACAATTGACAAATGCAGATCCGACAATGTCCGCATCTTGACTGAGGATTGCCGTTATTCTCTATCAATGTTTATAGAAGCATCAAAATGAAACACGCATAAGCAAGTATTCTACCTGACCTTCATTTAAAATATACATGACATAATCTCTAAGTATGTTAATTAAACAGCTAAACGTTAAACATACCGAAGATGCCGCCGAGATTGGTTTTTTCTACAAAATACCGCAAATTCATTAAGTACAAATAGCAACTTACAGATTCCAGGTTACGGTTATATCGCTTGTTGAGTTTACCTTCAACGTCATCAAAGCACCACTACGTTACGGTATTTTAAGCTCTGGAAAGACTCCCCAGTCATTGTAGACAACAAGAACTTCGATGTTAACGCATGTTATTTAGGATTCTATTAAAGTTATCTTACTTCTGATGGCTGTAAAAACCTCAAAGGCAAAGTAGATCATTTGCATGCAGTGCCAAGTAAGGTAAACTTTGTGGTAAGATATCCTAGAATATATTTGGTTGAAGCCTTGCAGTCACCACACATTAGTCTGGTAGCCAATGGCATCTGGAACAAAATTGCATTACGACACAATAAACTTTTACGAGATTATTCCTTCTACTTTCTTTAGTAATGAATGTTTCTAGAAGTTCAACATCCTCTTCCGTTGATAAAGTAAATAATAAATTCCAGATTGTGCGCACAATCTGGAATAAAGGTACGTTTTGGCTAGACATGAACTATTACACGGCTATGATTTTGTTAGACTATCAAGACACATTTAAGCCCCAACTTAAGTTTCTTATATAGATGGTTTTAGATGACTTCATTGGGTGTATGCTTATGGTTGGTTTGTTTATTTCCACCTTGTAGACTGTTCACCTCTTGTCCTGATGTAACTTCGTTTAGTTGCCGACCGATTATCTACGAACGACATAGAACCTGCTATCCTAAACTCTAGGAGAATGATGTATCATTGTCAAGTTACTCCTATAATTCAGTTTTACACAGTTCCCAATGAGTTTGCAAGAAGTAGAGTGTGATCCGATTTCTGAAAGACTTAAAGGCGAGAGCTTGGATTACAATAATTCCGAGGAGTGGCTTCGTGTATATTCTCGTAAAACAAAGCGTAATCTCAAAGGCAGACAACCAGTTAAACACTCCTGTGTTATCCAGAAACGTATTGATAGTCTCGATTTCTTAAATGATGATAGTTTGGAAACAGTTTTGCGAAGATTCAATGGTATGCGATCCAGTTTTCTGTTTTCAAAGCACAACAAGTCTTTCTTGGAAGGCTTAATAAAGTCTATCAAACAGGCGTTTGAGATCATATCAGACAGACGGGTTGGACCGAGTGAGATTGACGTGATTTGCTTAGGGCTGGGTAATCCGGCTGTCCATCTTTCCAGCTTACGACAGTTAGTTGTATTGGATCTTTTGTTACAGTCAGACCCACGTATGAAGCGATCACATACTCACCTGTATGATCCTGTTTTTAAGTCTGTGGCTCGCAACTTGATAAGAAAACTCGGAATGCAAGTAAGTTTATTTTAATATATACTGTCTTTGTAAGCATTTTTCTCGATGAGTGTAAATATGTAATAAGCTAGCTGATGTGGTTTCTAATGAGTCGTTAAGTGTAAGAACTATTTAGCCTATACATGTTATTGATAGTGTGAAGAGTTCATAGACAATCCCAGAGTTTGGGAGGTGGTTGTTCGACTGGTAAATTAAAGTAATTGCGTGAGTAGAAGTATGTCATTCGCATTTGATAACAACTAAATCATTATCTATTCGTTTCTGATAAGTGCTAGCAGGCTTTGTTCTTTAGTAGTTTCATTTGAAAAATCTGGTGGATCGGTCTCTTTAGTAACAGTTTCTTGCGTTGTCACCAAAAGCCATAAACTCACCTATCTAAATAAACTATATTCTGTCACATTGCTTTCTCGTTCACAGTCAGTTTGCGCATATAAATTGTTTTATTACAAATAGTGTTGCACCTTGTCTATTGTTTAAGACCCAACAATCCTAGCCTTTTGTTAGTTCAGTCAGCATGTGTATATTCTTTTAGATACCTATTAACTGATATGTGGTGGATTATCATAAAAATGTGTAATAGGAATGTTTTTTGAATGCTAATGTTGAGACTGGATGGTAAAGTAGAAGTCTTTTGGTCATGGTATAGCACAATGGTCTGAAAAGATCTTTCTTAAACTGACCTAGCACTGCTCAGTCGGGGATAATGCTTTACCAGATATCTCCGAATAAAATCCAATTGCTACCACGGTGTATTTTTTTCTCAGCTTCCTTCCATATGAGATCAGTTCAGAGTTTTTTTGTTTTGTCTCCACAATTAGTGCCTCAATTGGTAACACTTTCAGTGATGCGGCATTAAGCTGTTTTACATGTTTCTTGGGAGTGTATGGTAGTCATGAGACAGAAATTTTTGGTTTTTTCGTGCTCAACTCTGTAAATGTTAGAACTCGGTTATTCATGTGACATAGTCTACACTTGTCGGATTAACAGCAGTCTGCACTTTACTTAGACTTTATTGATGTTATTAGGATACAAGTTATATATTACAGAAACCGCACGATTAATCATTCTTATGTATTTGCTTATTGGTCTGTTCAGAATCAGTAAGGTGATAATGTAAATTGCAACCAACGGAAATAGATTTAGCATAATACACCAATAGATAACTACAGAAAGACACGAATCAGTCAATTTTGTAGTTTTATTTGCTTTTTGCAAATGTCTATTTATGTTTATAAACTACCTATACTTATTCTTCATGAAATAATTTGATTGTTATGTATAATATTGAAGACGTCAATCATTTTTTCACATTTTTCCCATCCAGATTTTACAGAATAATAAAGAAGGTTGTTATAAATTAGTACCTGACCGATTTTATTTCATTATGCTACCACACTGTTCCCCTGCTCTTCTGAATAATTTACTGTGTACCAATTGGTCACCTAGTATACTTTCACGTGTTGTATTGTTCTGTAATGGATGGAAGGAGGTTCACCAGGAATTAATTGCTTCAGGTGAATCAGATAGTCTGAGGATTTCGAAAGAGTTAGCTTATATTACTGCGCTAGAATCGGTGGTTCAAATTCCTGGCAGAGAATATTATTTACTTTGGTCTTCAGGTAATAAATTTGAAGAGTACAGAGATTTCGAAGGTATGCGTGTACACTGTTTTTCTCCTCGTGAAATGAGTAATCTACCAAAACATATATGGAATATGCCTCATTCTGAAGAAACAGTTGTTGGAACACCTTGTTCTAATCCATCCCTACAAAATAGTAGCTTTTACTCTGATTTAATTGACGCTAACACTGTGCCAAGTTTTGTCGACTCTATCACCAATGACCGTGTATAATTTGTACAAAAATTCCACCTGTATATGTTTGAAAAAACAGCAACAATTCCTACCATTAATCTTTCTTTAATAATCTGAATCAACCTTTTATTAGTGTTCTGTATATCGCAACTTCTTATACTTCTATTAAACGGAACACTGAATTATAGTGCACATTTTAATTTGGTTTTTTGTAAATCAGATGTTGTTTGTTTCATTACTAAACAGAAATTTAACATTTGGTTGTTGTTGTTGTTTCTGGTTTGAACGATGCGAAAAATCTGTTTTGACTAAAAATACAACTACAGACGCGTATGGTAGGAAAATCTAATAAAATCATTTATTAACAGTTATGTAATAGATTGTAGGTCAATGTGAAAAAAGAGTACTGCATCATTAGAAGGTGCTCAACAATTTTAAGAATTAATCAGTCGATCACGTGCAACGTGGAACTAAGTACGTATGCCCATCGGTCCAAGTTGTCGCGCCTCATTAGTACAGTAAAATTAACACAAAATTAGCAGTAATAGTTGCGCTAGTGATAATAAGAGAGAGGTGTGGATACACAATGTGTTACACGGAGAAAGAGTTGGTCCACGGAAAGAAAGTTATGGGATAATTTGGTGCATATGATTTAAGGGAAGGCAATCGGTATAGGCTAATGCGCTGCTGTGATCGACCTTGAACTGTGACAGTCTGCAAACATTGGTTAAAACAATTGAACTGACCCAAATTAAGTAGTTTGCATCTACCAACACGGATTAGACCATTAGTCAGTGGCTCTATGGACATGCCATGTTTTGGTTTTTCCGCCCCTGCTTTGTTTCATCCTACTCCAATATTAGCCAGCATTGCGCACCGTGGTAAGCTGTGGTTGAGATACATTATACATGCCTCAACCATGTCAGTCGATGAAGATCCGCAATCGTACCAACTAATTTATCACCTTTCTTCAATACCCAGTGTCCAACCTTATCATTACTTACCTGGTGATCTCAACAAAAGCGAATGATTTTTGGAAGACATCTATGACTAAATATCAGTAGCCTACAAATGTCATATACTCTAAACAGTCATGCTTCACATCCATTCGGTATAATAAGACTGACTAATGTCTAGTATACCCGTTTTTTAATTAGTGAGCGGACGTGTCGCCCACACCATTGTTGCTGTAAGCTGACAAAAGCCAGATAAGATTTTTGAAATTTTGCTGAGATTTCACAGCATACCAATCCATGAGGGTCAATTAAACTTCCAAGATAAGTGGAGCGATTGATAAGCCCAACTGCTTCACTTCCTATCTTAAGTGTTGACACAAGCCAGTCCTGGAGCAATGATTTTTACTTAAAGGAGTAGAAACTTGTTTTTATTGTTGTTCAGCACCACTAAACTACTTCATTTTATCGATGTCTTCATCAAACTGGTACTGTATCATCTGAGTATTTTAAGTTAATCAGACAAATTCAGTAGTCTTGATATATGAAGTTATGCCTAATGGAGAGATAGAATTAGCAAAACTTAGATAGGGGAAGGAAGGAGAACATGATTGGTTCCAGCGTGTAGAGTGGTGTCTCAGTGACTAAACCCCTTTCTCAGATCTAAACCCTGTCCCGTTTATTTCTTTCTAGACAACCGCATAATATAATTAACTCCCATAATGTAGCTCGGGGTTAAGTACACAAATGCTTATTTGGTAAATGAATTGGTAATGATGATAATTCCATTGGGCTAGAACCTAATAAAAAACTTATATGGAGATTATGGTGTACATGTGAAAGTGTATTTGATGAATTTCCGGTGATTTGTTTACTTATTTGTTCCTAAGGTTTTAGATTGAGGTTCTCAAATACGGCAGTGCATCAGTATGTTATGGAATATGTTTCGACCAAATATTATTGTTGGGCATATTTTCTTTGTGAACTGTATGCGAAGATTCTAAAAATTTATTTACTTGCGGTATATCTGTTGTATAAATATAAAAGCATATCATAATGGTACATTGGATTTTGAATGTTGCTTCACATTACTTATTAGTAGATAGGTTTTTTTTATATTATTTTATTATTTGATTCTCAATTATCAATGATTAATTGTAGAGCGGGATCACAAACAGTCAACATTAATTTAAAATCAGATTATGACAAAGTTCTCATCAGTTATTCACAACTTTTAAATGCGAAAATTACTTTTCAATAGTTCTGCTTACTAATAAGTAGTGTAAAAAAAACAGAAATTTGTTAATTTTTTACGTTTATGTACGCATTTTAATGGTACACACCAGACTAACTGAATGGTTATTAGTTGTGTCATTAAATGAGAATTAAATTCATGTAGTAGGTGAATATGTATGAGTGTGATTTTTAGAAAATGACTAGTCGTGTAATCTGTAGAAACCTCTACCGATATGTTCATGTGCCATATTTAGTTCATACAGTTCACAGCTTCCAGTTAATCTCTTGTATAACCGTTTATGTAGTTCCATGAACAAATGACTACTTGGTGAACATTTAGCTACGATAATGTATATAAGTGGATAAATATTGCATCAAATTGACATAAGCATGCAGTCGTTTCTTATGAGATCCTATTACATATAACGATTAACACGACTATGCCGATAGTTTGAACTGCTGTATTATAATAGAGCTCAAAATGTAAACTGATGTCTTTGTTCCTGTCACTTTCAAACTGCGAAGCTTATAAAATTCGGAATGTCAAATACTTATAACCTTCATTATAGTATTGATTTTTATCTGTAAACTATTATCTACTGTTTAGCGGAGTTGTGTTAAAAACTGCTGTTCAACAGTTGAAAGCCGGCTGTTTCATAAAGTGCTGGCGAAGATTTATAACTCCTGCTCTATCCGCTGAGTGAAGTGCAATTTCTTAGGGCCCTAAAATAAATTTATACTTAGAAAACTGGGTAGTGTAAATTTGATTATTGCTTACTGGTTTGGATGTATTCTTATGAAAGGAAAAAGTGAGTAACATAGAGTAAAGAATCGCATACGTTTAAATAATTTTCGTAGACAATATATATGACAAAGAACAGTGCAGAATCTTGCACAAAATTCAAAATCATAAAAGGATAAGAATACAACAGGTAAATACGATTTGTTTGGGACCTAGTATAACACAAAGAAAATTGGTCGACACTGAACCATATACTCAGAGTAGCTTCAGTTTGAAAACTTACTCTTCTACACATAATTGACATTAAACAGACTATGAATAGCATTCAATTTCATGGCATCTAATCTACTAATCAAGTTTGTAATGTACCCAATAGGTTAATAATGGCGCAATATTGCACTGTTTGATGACAAGTGGTTAGTGATAATTAGTAGGATGCTTTTAAGTTAGGTTTCATGATTACTAAACCCTATTGGCAATGTGTATATTTACTCGTTAAGGAATTGGTCCTTTAATTAGAGGTTACAAGTTGTTTGTGGTGCATATTCATTTATCTCACTGATAGATTAAGGGATCATTAAAACCATACCACCATAATTAAGGACTATACAATTTCACGTCAGTAATCGATTGCTGTAAATAGTTTAGCACTAATATAAATTGAATTGTCTGTGGTGCTGTTACGAATATTTTCAATGAGTAACAGTCCCTTCAAGAATGTAGATAAGCGTTATCAATGAAGGTCGGTCAGCAGAAAACTGGATTTAATAGTCTCTTTTTGATTGCTTTTAGTTACCTATCATCATACAGTACAATCTTGTGTAAGTAAATCAGTTTTCAGCCCAATCAGACTAGTCATTTCTGGTTAAGTTGCTCTTGCAAAGTCTTCCTTTACTATCATCCATATAATCAAACGCTAAGTGCTCAAAGGGAGTATGGATTAATTACTTGATCTTTGCTAAAGCTTTAGTGTTTTGACTGCTTAAACCCAATATTTGCAACCAGAGGCACCATGTGCAGTCTATAATTTTACCTTGGCCCCGAAACTCTTCTTCGGTTCTTCTAAAATTTTTCAGATTTAGTGGTAAATGTTTTTTATAAACCTCTTTCAATTTTTAAAGATCACTACTATCTTCTACACAAGTAAAGTAGAGAGTTATTTCATCTTTCTGTGGTCTGAATGCTGTTGTCACCTTAGAACATTTCTTTACTATTCAAACCATTACGCAATATTTTTGTGGTTATTTAAATAATTGAAATTTCTAAATACCCTATGATGTAATTTCTTCCTAGTTTTCAATAGACTAATATACTATACTGAATTGAGGTAGCATGTAGAGATTGTTACTAGGGTTTAGTTAATTGAATTTATCACAGATTAATGTCTGTAGGGAACTATTGGAAACTAGGCAGCAATTGACAGCTGTTTTGCCCAAGTGCATGCCCTAGATCCCATCCCAGTGGCTTCAGGTTGACGAATGCCTCACCCTTTGTACCACTCAGATGCCATCCAACCATAGAATTCACATTTCCACAAATTTGTGATATAACACGATGATCATCCATTGCCATCGATGATAACTATCTCATTCTTGACAAGTCAAAACCTTATCAGATATGACTTTTCACTAGAGCTTCAAGAATATTCTAAAGTTAGTCATCAGTGAGCTGATTATTGTTGATGAATTGGGGTGGCTTGTAAAGACTGGTATTAAGCTTTAGATGATAGAATTGGGCATTCAGTTATTGGATACCGGCTTAGTGCTGCAGATGGTTAGGCGTTTGCCAACCTAAAGCCTCTGAGGAGTAATCCAGGGTACATACTTCTGAGGAATCCCAGCCTAGAACGAAATAACTGTCCAGTGCTCCCTAGTTTTTAATAGTACTAACATCATTCTTCGACGAATTCAATCAACTTTCCTACTATATATACGATAGTGCAAATATTGTAACTGATAAGAAAATTCTCTTCATTGAGTCGTTCTTTAGTTCTTCCTCAATCATATAGTGAGCTTCTTTCGTTAGATATTTATTTTTTATGAGTAGTACAGTTATATGTATGAAATAATAATTAACATAATTTGACTTAAGTGTAAAGACATATTCATTAAGGTGTATGATTTACTGACAATGATGAAATGTTTACTAAGTGAATAGTTTACATCAATAAAACAAAACACAAAGCGATTTTATCAATATTGTTTGTAAATAAGATGGATCAGTTATACTGGTTTTATTTTTATTGTTTAAATCATCAACTAACATCATCATAACATCCTGTATCAAGTAATGTTTCTAATGTTTGTATTGAAAATCTCTGCATTATCTGTTGCAATTGATAATTAAACCATTCCAATTTTTTATGGATTATATTCAATCTAAACAAAAGTAAATAGTAATAATTAGATAGACAAATAGAAGATTTGTTGTTTATATTCATTAGAGATGAACTTCAGTTGAATACTATTGGGAATGATAACACACTGGACAACTGTTTCGTCCTAGTATGAAGCACCTCGGTAGTGAGCTCTCTCGATCTTGTCAGGGGATTGAAGATAGGACCTTTAGGTTTTAACCACCTATGTCAATAGAACGGTGTCTAGTGGTAGAATTCGCGATGTAGCTCAACAAATAATCAATGCTATTAGTGATAAATGTCTTTATCAAAGGTGAGCACTAATGAGGTACTCCACACTAATGCGAAACAGCTGTCCAATATTCCCTGGTTTTCACGTGTACCTCAATAGGGTCAATCTGTGAGGAATACAAACAAAAAAATAGATTGTGATCACCAATACACCACCTGAATTCAAATAATGAACTTTTAACTTCAACAAGATATTTTGTTAAATTACCCCAACATCGCCTAACCTTTAGACCTCTAAGTCAGTATCCAGTGATGGGTTTCTAGTTGTAACCTTGTTAATGCTTATTGCTTATTACTTTGATTAATAATTTAAACTATTTGTAAACAGACCAAAATTGGTTAATACACTAAATAAATAAATGTTCTCCATTTAAGCATCAAGTTACTGCAGTATAAGTTATTACAATTTCAAGAAACCTGATGTAAATATGTGTGCCAAACTCTGATGATCAGGTTTGTTTAGAGTGATATCTTCATATCTAAAGCAAATCTAAATTTAACTGCTTTCACTAATCAAAAAACATTTGAACTATATTGTTCACCTATGCATAGCGTAGAACCTAACAGGAGTGTGTATCCCATTTCCAGTCGCCACGTTAAGAGTAAAATGAATGAGGTAATCATAAAGAAGATAAAAAATTAGAATATTGTCAATGATCCATTCCGCAGCACATTGTGTTCTTTAGTCTTCCTCTTTTCGTTTGGCCCTCAGGATTTCAAGTTAGTGTTTGTCTTGTGATGCATTTTGGCAATTTCCTCAATGTATATCCTATCCACCTCCAGAGTCATTTACTAATTTCTTCCTCGGTTAATTTTGAATGGTTCGTTCGCTGTCACAGAAGGTTGTTACTGATAGTGCTTGGTCAACGGATCCTAAATATCCTGCACAAACAGCAGTTTACAAATACTTGTATCTATTGACAGATGCTTTTCTTAGTTCGCCATACATGTTTTAGCTCCATGCAATAGAATTGTCTTCAAATTTGCATTTAAAATTCTGACTTTGATGTTGGCTGACAGTTGGTTTGAGTTTCAAATGTTGTTCTTTAATTGTAGAAGTGTTGTTCTCGCCTTGGCAATCAGTGCGTTTACGTCTGTATTAGACCCCTGCCCTCCTTTTTATAGATGACACTGCCTAGGTATGAAAAGGTTCCCATATATTATAGAGCCGCTCCATCAAGTGTATTTGGGTCGGTGCTCGTTGTTTTGTATTTGAGGATCTTGCTTTTCTCTTTGTGTATGTTGAAGTCTACTGATGTCTACATAGACGGCTGCTGAATTGTCAGTCTTCACTTGCATTTTTTACTGTGTTAGGGATAGAAGGGCTAGGTCATATATAAAGTCCAAGTCGTTTAATTGCATCCAGGTTGTCCACTGTATTCCTCGCTTGCCTCGAGATGCTGCAGTTTTAATAACCCAGCCAACCACTAGAAGAAACGGGAAGGGCGAGAGCATGTGGAATGTCTGAAAGAAGACATGTGACAGGTCGATATCGTGTGACAGGCACATAAGACAAAGACTAGGTCTTATATATATTTATCTTACATGTTATTGGTCTATTGTTGTTGTAATAGATGTGTGAGTGACTAGTTGGCTTCTTGATAGTCAATAGGATTATTGTGTCCGAGCAATAGATTAAGGCAAGGCTGGGTGCTAGCTGTAAGATATAGTGTTGTGGAAAACAGAATTGATAATATTGACCATCCCTACGTCAGATACGACTGTATGCAGTACTATCTTATGTCGGTCTTCACTTCAAATAAACCTGTGAGTTGCCTAACATGCACGATCTTGCAGTGTTGTCCATCGTAAGAATTCCATGTGATACTGACTACCTTCTCGGGTGCACCATAATGTCAAAGAAGGCTCTATAATATTCTCCTATCCACACTGTCAAATGCTTTTTCATAGTCAAAGAAGTTGATAATGTGGTGAGTTTCATTCCAGTTACTGTTCAACAATGGTCAGTAGTGTCTCAATTCGATCTGTACACGATCGATCCTTACGGAATCCTGTCTGTTGATATTGAAGTTTAGTGTTGACTGGATCTTTCATTCGGTTCAATATCACTATGTTGAAGACTTTTCCTGGCGCTGAAAGTAGAGTAGTTCTCGTAGTTGCTAAAATCTTTCTCTGGTATTTTGATGAAGTGCCGGCAGACTGGAAAGAAGGTTATCTTATCAAGATACCAAAGAAAGGAGATTTGAGAAAATGTGACAACTACAGAGGGATCACGCTACTGTCGATACCAGGGAAAATCTTTAACAGAGTCAGACAAGGTTGCTTGCTGTCACCTTTTCTCTTCCTCCTAGTGGTCGACTGGATCATGAAGACCTCCACATCTGAGGGAATGTACGGGATTCAATGGACAAGTAGGATGCAACTCGATGATTTGGACTTCGCAGATGATCTAGCTCTTTTAGCACATACACACCAACAAATGCAAGCGAAGACAATCAGTGTAGCAACAACTTCAGCAGCAGTAGGGTTGAACATACATAAGGGTAAGAGCAAGATTCTCAAATACAACACAGGGAGCACCAACCCAATTCAACTTGATGGGGAAACTCTGGAAGAGGTGGATACCTTCACATATCTGGGGAGCATCATCGATGAAAAAGGAGGGTCCGATGCAGATGTAAAGACAAGGGTTGGCAAGGCAAGGGCAGCATTCCTGCAGTTGAAAAACATCTGGAACTCAAAACAAATATCAACTAACCTCAAAGTCAGACTCTTCAATTCGAACGTGAAGACAGTCCTGCTGTATGGAGCTGAAACTTGGAGAATTACTGCAAACATCCTCAGACGGATACAGGTATTTATAAACAACTGCCTACGCAAGATACTGAATGTCCGTTGGCCGGAAACCATCAGCAACAACTTACTATGGGAGAGGACAAACCAACTTCCAGCCGAAGAGGAAATTAGGAAAAGACGGTGGAAATGGATAGGACATACACTACGCAAACCATCAGACTGCATCACAAGACAAGCATTGACATGGAATCCTGCTGGGAAACGGAAAAGAGGAAGGCCAAAGAACACACTGCGTCGAGAATTGGAAGCAGACATTAAAAGGATGAGCAGCAACTGGAAACAACTGGAAAGGATTGCTCAGGACAGAGTTAAATGGAGAACACTGGTGAGCGGCCTATGCTCCTCAGCGAGGAGTAACGGGCAGTAAGTAAGTAAGTAAGTAACTCATCTTTACAGTCTGTCAGTACTCGCTTATCCTCTCAGATCTTCCTGAAGAGAATGTGGAGTATATTTGAAGTTACTTCTAAATCTGACTTTGGTGCCTCGTCTAGTATTTTGTCTAGCCCCGCTGTCATTGTTGTGTCTTCCACATATTTCAATTTATCCGCTCAAATGTCGCTCTGCACTTGCTTGTTGGTTTCTGTGTATTTGGTCTATACCTTGGCTTTCTCTGTTCATGTTTATCTGTTATTGACTGCTACATTCTTACTCCTCTTTTCTTGAATCTTGTTCAGAGCGTCAATAGAAGTTGATTCTTTTCGATGGTGAAGTTTTGTAGATTTAACGAGAGATTGTGAATGGAATTCTACTGTTCTGAATTCACCTAGACTATTTTTAGGTAATATTTTCGGTAATGGTAGCGTTAGAATCATAACACTGTTGTATCATAATCTATTCCTTATGCATCAGTGAAATTTTATGGACATTTAGTAAATTTTAATAATAAAGTATCCACGAAATGTACTTAACTACAGTCATGATATTATTTTCGTGACGATGATTTAGGACGACAGGCTTCCAATTTTTCATGATACTACTTTCTGAAGGCTAACAATATGGCAGTGACTTGAGATATAAGCTATTTTAACCAGTTGTGCCTATATTCAGTTTTTATATTTATCAAGATAAATCTGTTGAGTCTCATGAGAGAGTCAGCAGTTAAAGATAACTCAGTAAAGTATCGAACTTAGTGTACTGAAATCGTTCGATATTATTTCAAATACTGGGTAGTATGCCAGTCTGAAAAAGAGGAAGCAAACATTGTTTGTGTTGGGTATGCTCAGAAAAGCAGACAGAAAGAAGTCACGTGCTATGTCTGTGATTGGTCAATTGTCTTAGCACTACTGTGCTTAGAAGGTTACGGAATTCTCTAGAAGCTTGAAGGACACTTATGATAATATATATCCTAGTTTTCTGTACATAATCAAACTCTTGCATTAAAGTGTTTTTGCAGTATTTCCTGTCTTCTCTCTCATGTTCCTGTTGACGAGTAGTTTCAGCCTGGGGGTCGAATTATAACTTAGGAGTCGAAGCGTGCAGTCAACCGAGACAGATAACAATTTACGACGGAGATCTTTGCGGTCGATAAAAGACCTAAACCACGAGTCACAACAGTTTGCAAGTGTAAAGAGAAGACAGACTTGTTGGATGGAATGTTAAAAAAATTCCTTGCTAATTTAAAATATTTTGGAGAATGTACATTTTTCCTCACACATGAAGAAAATTTAACATGAACTTCCGATTTCCACTAATTTTCAACGATATTCACCTCGAATTCCCTAAAATTTCCATTAATGACATATCTGAAAGCAGATATTTGACTAGCCAAAAGTGAGACAGATATATGCATCGGCGAAAATACAATCATATCTCGTGTGCGTATTTTATTTAGGATCTATTACTTTTAACGTATAAGAGTTGTGTCTTACTGGTTCTTGACTGTTCAGTTCGATTATTGTGTATGTGTTGAATTACCAAATCAAGGTTGGGATTAGTGATGAGCCATTGAGTTGTTTGTAAAAGTAGTTCAGTCAATCAGTTTTCTGATTTGGTTATCTAGCATGTTGTAAGGCTATTTAAATATATTGAGTACAAATTTTCTGGGTCCTAGTTCAAATAAAATTTTAATTAGTTGTAACTGGGTGTTGCTGAAATTGTTGAACGTCAGTTTAACATCACGAATCGGTCTGAATTAGAAAACCACTGACCAACAAGAATTACAGGGCAGCTGTTTCGTCCTAGCATGGGACTCCTCAACTGTGCACATCTACGACCCCATCAGGGAAAAAAGCTAAGACGATCTAGCTCCCCGGCGAACGCTTTACGACTAGACTACTGAGTCGGCTCAGAACAAGTGATATTTCTAATTCAGTCAATTTGCTATACGTTTGCGCGACCTTATCCACTGTCATCGGTAGCTAATTGCCTCACATCCTTCATGGTTTAAATTTTCTAACAAGATGCCAGCTAACCAAAACCCTACTTTTCCCCTCTCTGCATCTTTGATACCTATATTTCTTACTATTGCCAAAATCTATATTAATCTCATACTAGAATTTTTCTAGAAATATTTAGTTTCCTCCTGTGTTAGAATTTATATTTTAATCCTAAGTATTAAATGAAAGCTGATTATGGTTCCATAATGTTAAGTCAAGGTCTTAAATGTAAAGAGGGAAATACATCTTATCTACTTACTTTTGATTTAAAAGTTTGATAACTTCATCCATTTCTTGCCTTGCACGTCTATGCTGTTAATAAATAGTAACAAATAAGAACATAAGTAACCGGACTCACTTAAAAAACTATTAATACTACTTATAATAATAGCAGTTTGGTGATCAACGTTAATTAATTTACGACTCATTGATATTAGTTAATGAATCAGTGAAAACAAGTTGAGACTAGTCAAATATGTTGTTCTAGTTCTGAACTCCTCATTGCTGAACATCTGTGACACATTGAGGGATTGAGTTTAGGATATCCAAGTCGTATTGAGACCATACTACTTATAGATTTCTGAGATGGAATTAAACTTGAATTAATTCTCAATATAATTCGGGGACTATTCAATGTCGATAACAATGCACGCCTTTCTATTGACATGTTATCTTCTGTAAACTCATAAATGGAGTTTTCGAGGTGTTGCAATCAGGAACCCAAGAACTATTAAATAGTTCTTTAACTGATGCCGATTTCGTAATAAAAGCATAAAAACATTTTCTATTTGTAGGATACTGTTATATAGATATAAGTGATTTATATTGAACAGTAGTAAAACATAAAACTCATTTCTATATGATATTGGCATTAGTAGTGTTTTTCAAGACGAAAATGGGAACTTAAACCGGCTGGCTTAGAGAACACAACACTAATAAATCATCCGCGCGTACTGAAATCTTCTGCACTATTTCAAAATGACGTTTTTTTTCCTACAGCAATTTATCCTATTTTAATTAAAGAATCTTTTAGAAAGCATTAATCCACTTACTCTACTTAATGACGTTCTAAACCAAATATATAATCTGGAAGTTTAATATGAGAAATACTTAAAGAATAGTTAGAGTCATGATAAAATGAGTGATGCATATATTTACATTAGTCCAATGAGTAGAAATTGAAATTTCTAACGTTTCGTAGCTTAGTGCAAGTCGCTTCTTTAGAGGAAAAATGGAACAAATCAGAATAAGTTCCTACAATCAAAATGCTAGTTTGATCGTGTCATATCAAGTCATATGGGTCAAGATAGATTGAAATGCATATGTTAGTGTGATGTGAAAGGTTGTAAAATATTTGTGAAATGAGGCTAAAATTATTTGTGGGTTCATATGAATGAAATCTGATGTATCTTAATTATGGTTGCTTAGATAGGATGTCCAAGTTGGATGAATAGTAAGACCTTCTGTTTGGTTAACTTCAGTTGAATTTAGCAAAAAATGTGAAGCACTTCAGCTATTCATCATTCTTTATAACTGGAGAAACCTCTTTGAATAATTTGAATATTTTGAATATCAATTTAACGGTTGTGGTAGTTAACATGTACTGCCATCGCCAATTCAATTTGCAATTTTTAAAGTTCAACAGGATTATTATGAGGTTGTTTAGTGTAACATTTATGTTCTTTGGTAGGAGTATTGATTTCTCAAGATGATTCTCGAATATAGAAAGCATCACAATCGACACAACCTACAAAGCTACCAACACTATTTGAGGTGCATTAGTTAAAATAAAGGACAAGATCACTTTTACTTTTATACAGAATTGTGTCTACAGGCTAGGTACCTCAAACGGTTTATAAACCGTTAGAAGGAAAATATTAATAGAATGTTGAAATCTAGTATATTTCTTATGCCTAACAAACCTGTCTATATCACCTTACAATTCAGAGGTGACTCAAACTGCTTTTTCTAAAACGTAAGCTAAAGTCACCTGCCAACCGAACATGTTATTTTGCTAATGTAATTTTAAGTGAATAGTTCAAGGTAAAGATTAGCAACAATTCTAACACAGCATTTTAATGATTACGTTACATCCCACCGTGTTTATCCAATTACGTGTGTGTGTATATACACATACATAGGAAGGACTAATCGTAATTCGTATGTAATGGTAGTTGAACATATATTTAAATGACTTGTGAAACAAACGATGGCGCATTACAAAATAGATGTAAATGACAAACAACCATCATCTTCTATAGCTAAATCGCTAATTGAGACAGGTCGAGAAGTTGCAAAGAGTTGTTCTGAAACGTAAACTAAGTTTCATTGAAGACTTGGCCATGTGAAAGTTCATCATCAAAATTTATCAAATGGATTAATTGAATTGAGATGGTTGGTGGAGATCGGTATTAAGTTTAATTGATTGAATTCATTACAGATTAATGTTGGTAGTGTACCATAAGAAACTAGGGAGTATTTGATAGCTGTTTTTGCCTAGTATGGAACTCCTCCACCATGTGGACACTAGATCCTGCCCCAACGCCTAACTGTTTGCACCACTCGGTCGGCCAGTGTCACATAACACAATTCCCACTTCCATCAATTTGTGATATAGCGTGACGATCATCTATTGTCATTAGTAATAACTGTCCCACTCACTAGAGCTCAAGGAATTTTCTTTATAAATATGAACAGGTCATTTAAACAAAATGGAAATGAATATTGATTCCTAGAATTATTATCACATTATCTTAGTATCATGCATGATTATTCTATGAATAGGTACCAAATCTTTCAATTCTTCAGTAATACAATGTAGTCAAACCTAAGCAATTACAACGATACTTATGTAATTGCGAATGTCGAGATATGTGTGTTTCTATATGCTACTAAGAAGAAAGACAATGAAACTTCATTTCGATCACCAAACAATGACTTATGTATACTTAAACAACTGTGTAAGAAAATATTAGAAAAGAGTTAAACTATTGATTGTGAATTAGTTCAATGCAACATTTATATACACAAATTTAGAATGACCTACATTGGAGTTATAGTTATTCGAACTGAACTAAATAACAATTGGTAAGTAAATCTCTGGGTAAACTCATATTTATAAATCAGGTTCTATAACTGTTAAGCGATTCATTTCGAAATCATTTGATTTATGAAAAGATAATTGTACCACTTCGAACTGTGACAATAAGCTAACACTAATTTAATGAGTGGATAGGATAGAAGAAAAGTACATTACATACCCATTCAACTCAACAGGTAGTAATGTCAATACAAAGAAATTATAATCTCTCTTGTCCAGTTAACAGATATATCAGTCATATGTCAAACTCAAATCGTAATGAACATGTACTAAGCAAAATTAGTGGGAATTCTACTATTACATACCGACCCAGTATTGCAGATGGTTAGGCATTCACCGTCAACCTGAAGCCAATGTTGCGGAATCTGGGGTGCGCACTGCTGAGGAGTTCCACGCTAAAACGAAACAGCTGTCCAGTGCTTCCTGGTTTTCAGTGGTACCCTGTCAACATCAATCCGTGACATATTCAATCAAATAAATAACCAATCTCCACAAAGTTAACCATCCCATTTGAAAAATAGTTCAGTTAGAAAAAGTTAAATATTTAGAATGAAAAGTATTAGAATTACCGCTGGTTTATTTCTTATAGCTGATTGTATTTTCCACTTTTGAATGCAAACTTTATCGTAAAACCAACGTGGAAATATCGCTTCTAAACTATCCAACCAGTAAACTTGTCGTGAAATTAATTCATGTGTTGCACTTTGTCTAACTTTGTCAATATCACCAACTGCTAAACCAATCTAACAGTTGAAATGAAGGAAAACAAGCAAAATAATATGCAAATCAACCAGTAAATTATACATAACTATTTTGCGAGCGACTTCGTTACTATTATTATTAATTAAAATAAATATAATTTGAACAATCAAATGATCCTAATTAGGATAAGCTTGTATTTTCCCATTGATTTGTAATGGACTGAAACAGGTTAGTCTCTGTTGCCATATGTGCATCCTTAGCGGATTGCCTTGATATAGCAGTATCACACAAATTCGAGTTTGAATCCCAGTGTGAACATCAACGTTGGGATGCAGGTACATCCAGCCGATGCGTCCCAAATAGAACGAAACGCGCTTCCTGGATTCCGCTTGCCAGTCACAATCCAACTTAAATGAAATGATCCTTTCCAATTAGAACCTTATCGAGGAACAAAGATAACCTTCATACTTTGATATTTTCACCGAAAATCAATGTCAATAAATAGTGTAGGGTAAACAATAACTCTGACAATACCTAATGCAAATTTAATTGACAATATAGGCTGATGACATAATAACAAAGTTTTAAGTGACATATGAAGATGTTCATTTTAAAAATCAATTTATTATTCCAAGTCTATACTAACTGTTTAGTATTAGTATATTTTGGAATTTCAGAAATGAACCATTCAAATCGTGCTCATTCGATCATACCTATGACGCTGAATAATAATAATAATAATAATAATAATAATAATAATAGCTTTATCAAATAGTATTTTTAGTACATTATGAATGTTCAGCATACAGTGTCTCAGTAAATTACTCTTTTACCGTGAACACGTGCGGTTGGATTTACACCAGTTCGTGTTCACGAAATTAGCAACATCATTATTATACTTTTACTTGATGGCAGAACGATCCTGACGAAAAATAGGTTATATAACCAAGATTCTTGAACTGTGATCAAACCACAGTTATGGTATATATTGAGAGTAAGAAAAAATTGTAGGTAGTCCAATTTTCCAATAAGAAATCTTTAGTTAAGATTAAGAATTTCATAAGTTGACATTTGAGGCGTATTGATCCTTTTTAGTGCATGTTGCCAGCCACCGTAATGTCTTCGTTTAGATCTAGCTAAATTACTCATCATAAAGGAGGGTGAGTACACAATACGATTTCAGAACGTGACTGAGCAGTTAAAACAAAACGAAAAGGTAACTTTTTGAGATATTTGATTAAAATGGTGGTAGCCTAAGATTTCAAACAGGCCGCCAATCTTCAATAAGTTCTCCTCTCCCCCCCCCCACTATCTCACCCAAAGAAAGCCATCACATAAACATTAAGTCATAACATCATGTTTATTTCCTTGTTTAAATAAGTGCATAAAATCATTCCGTTTGTTTTTTGTTTAACAAACTTTACAAATTACTTACTGTTAAATTGTACAATGTTATTGGTATTAAAATAATGAATACAATAAAAAAGACTAATGTTAACTTTGAATGAGGCATTATAAATAGATGATTTTCTAAGTATGATACAATCATGATTGTTGATTGTTGATATTCTCCCATCATCATCATTAATGTATTAAAGAATGTTAAACCAATACTATTGAATATATTGACTTGTCTTCTATTCATTTTTATCATGTTATTAATTGAATTGTTTAGTAAATTTTTATAACCAATAAAACAATCACTTAATTGTTGTTTTTTATTGTTAGACAATGAATTGAGTACCTGAATAAATTAAAAGAGAAGTAATTAAGATAAAGCTAGAGAATATGTGAATTGTATGTGTACCAGATAATGTTTATCAATAGGTCATAACAACTGTGTAATTAACAATTTATACAACTATTAGGATAAACTTGCATATTCCCGTTGATTTGTTATAGACTGAAGCTGGTCAGTCATTGTTGCTATATGTGCATGCTGAGCGGATTGCCTCGATATAGCGAATTTTTCACAAGTATTATATAAGTTGGATTGTGACTGGCAGGTGGAATCCAGGACGCGCGTTTCGTCATATTTGGGACTCATCGGCTGGATGTACCTGCATCCCAATGTTGATGTCCACACTGGGATTCAAACTCAGTCCGTTTCGTGTCGAACGCCACTTCGTTCACCACTAGACTGCTGAGTCCAGACAGTCACACAATAACTGACCAGCTTCAGTCTATAACAAATCAACGGGAATATGCAAATCAATCAATCAATGCCTGTTACTCCAAGTGGAGCATAGACCGCCCACCAGCATTCTCCAGCCAACTCTGTCCTGGGCTTTCCGTTCTAGCTCTTCCCAAGTGCTGTTCATTCTCTTCATGTCTGTTTCCAATTCCCGACGCAATGTGTTCTTGGGTCTTCCTCTGTTTCTGTGGCCTTTAGGATTCCAAGTCAGTGCTTGTCTTGTGATGCAGTTTGATGGTTTCCTCAGTGTGTGTCCAATCCATCTCCAGCGTCTTTTCCTAATTTCTTCCTCAACTGGAAGTTGATTAGTTCCCTGCCACAACAGGTTGTTGTTGATGGTATCTGGCCAACAGATCCGAAGAATCCTACGCAGACAGTCGTTTATAAATACTTGTATCTTCTGTAGGATACTTTTCGTAGTTCTCCAAGTTTCAGCTCCATACAACAGAACTGACTGTCTTCACATTTGTGTTGAAAATTTTGACTTTTATATTGACTGACAGTTGGTTTGAGTTTCAGATGTTTTTCAGTTGTAGAAATGCTGCCTTTGCCTTACCAATCCGCGCCTTCACATCCGAATCAGACCCTCCTTGTTTGTCGATGATGCTGCCCAAATATGTAAAGGTTTCAACGTCTTCCAGAATTTCTCCCCAAGTCAAGTGTAATTGGGTTAGTGTTTGCTGTTTTGTATCGGAGGATCTTGCTTTTCCCTTTATGTATGTTGAGGCCTACTGCTGCTGAGGCTGCTGCTATATTGTTGGTCTTCTTCTGCATTTGATGATGTGTGTGAGAAAGAAGAGCTAGGTCATCTGCAAAGTCCAAGTCATCTAGTTTCGTCGATGTTGTCCATTGTATTCCGAGAGTGCCTTCAGATGTTGCAGTCTTCATGATCCAGTCGATGACCAGTAGGAAGAGGAAGGGCGAGAGTAAGTAGCCTTGTCTGACACCGGTCTTCACTTCGAATGAATCTGTGAGCTGACCTCCATGCAAGATTTTACAATGTAGTCCGTCATAAGAATTTCGTATGATGTTGACTATCTTCTCGGGTACGCCGTGATGTCGTAGAAGGCTCCATAATATTCTCCTATCCACGCTGTCGAATGCTTTTTCATAGTCGATGAAGTTGATGTAAAGTGGTGAATTCCATTCAATTGATTGTTCAACAATGAACCGTAGAGTAGCGATTTGATCGGTACATGATCGATCTTTACGGAATCCGGCCTGTTGATCTCAGAGTTGGCCGTCGACTGGGTCCTTTAATCTGTTCAATAACACTCTGTTGAAGACCTTTCCTGGTACTGAAAGTAGAGTAATGCCTCTGTAGTTCTCACAATTGCTGAGATCGCCTTTATTTGGTATCTTGATGAGGTACCCTTCTTTCCAGTCTGCTGGAACTTGTTCTTCCTCCCAAATCTTCCTGAAGAGAATGGGGAGTATCTTTGAAGTTGCTTCTATATCTGTCTTCAGTGCCTCCGCTGGTATGTTGTCTGGTCCTGCTGACTTGCCACTCTTGAGCTGTCTGATGGCCATTTTGATTTCTTCGACTGTTGGTGGGTCTGTGCTTATAGGGAGGTCTGTGGCTGCTGCTTCGATGACTGGTGGGTTCAGTGGGGCTGGTCTATTCAAGAGTTCTTGGAAGTGCTCTACCCACCTGTTTTGTTGTTCATGCACTTCAGTGATTGGTTTGCCAGCCTTGTTCTTGATTGGCCGTTCTGGCTTGTTGAATTTCCCAGCTAACTTCTTCGTTGTATCGTATAAGAGCCTTATATTTCCTTCTCTTGCAGCTTTTTCCTCTGTCATTGCTAGGTCATCAACAAATTTTCGTTTATCCAACCTGATGCTCCTCTTCACTTGCTTGTTGACTTCGGTGTATTCGGCCTGTGCCTTGGCTTGCTCTGCCCTTGTCCGACTGTTATTGATTGCTGTCTTTCTGTTCCTCCTTTCTTGGATCTTGTCCAGAGTACTAACAGAAATCCACTCTTTTTGGTGTTGTTTCTTGAGACCCAAAACCTCCTGACATGTTGAGGTTATTGTTCCCTTAATCTCTTTCAAGTTGTCTTCCATATTAGTTTCACCTTTTTCTAGTAGATCATGAAATGCCTGGAACTTGTTGTTGAGAGTTATTTTGAATTCGTTGCGTTTGTTAGTATCCCGGAGAAGGGCTGTATTAAACTTGTGTAATATTGCTGCTCCAGTTGTCCAGTGCTTCCTCAGCTTCAGTTTCATTTTAGTTACCACCAAATGGTGATCTGAAGATATGTCGGCTCCTCTCCTTGCTCTTACGTC
The DNA here is from genome assembly GCA_034768735.1 of Schistosoma mekongi. Taxonomy (NCBI): domain Eukaryota; kingdom Metazoa; phylum Platyhelminthes; class Trematoda; order Strigeidida; family Schistosomatidae; genus Schistosoma; species Schistosoma mekongi. Next base: position 9,465,911 of record CM068307.1, on the reverse strand, counting down.
TTCCATGGTCCTTCTAAACTTCTTATTGATGCAGATGTGGTCGATTTGGTTCTCCGTAATGTGGTCCGGTGAAACCCATGTAGTTTTGTGTATACGTTTGTGAGAGAATATGGTGCCACCTATAATCATTTTGTTGAAGGCACATAAGTTCACAAACCTCTCACCGTTATCATTCCTTACTCCCAGTCCATGTTGTCCCATGATGTCTTCATACCCGGTGTTATCCACTCCGACCTTGGCGTTGAAGTCGCCCATCAGAATGGTCAGGTCCTTGGCTGAACATTTCTCGATGATTGACTGCAGCCTCGCATAGAACTGGTCTTTGTCGTCTTCGTGGCTGTCATTGGTGGGTGCGTAGCACTGGATGACATTCATTGCAATCCCTTCCTTCTTCGTCTTGAAGGATGCTGTGATGATCCTAGGTCCATGAGGTTCCCATCTTATAAGAGACTTCCATGCATCTTGGGATAACATCAATGCTAATCCTTGTGTGTGGGGGGGCGTTTTCTTCTTCGTGGCCGGAGTATAAAAGCACATTTCCCGAGGATAACCGTTGCTGTTCAGCTTGCACCCAATGCGTTTCGTTTATTCCAAGTATCTTCAGGTTGTATCTTTTCATTTCTTCAGCTATTTGCATGGTCCTCCCTGTTTCCCACAGCGTGCGGACATTCCACGTACCTATATTAATGGTTGCTCTGGTTGTCAGAAGAGACATCGGCCTCGTGGCTTCCGAAGAAACTCGGCTTTCACCATGAGGCGTCATAACATACCTTCCAACTCCCAGGGCAGAGTAAAAATGGTTATAAAGGTTTTTACTGGTTAGCGTTTTTTTAGCACGTTTGCTGTTTTACGGGATGGGGTTGCTAGCCCCATGCCCAACCCTCCTCCTTTATCCTGTCTTGGGACCGGCAGCAACCCTAGGGGCTACAGGCGGAGTTGGGAATATGCAAGTTTATCCAAATACCTGTATTCCGTTTGCCAGCCACTATCTAACTTAAACATAAGATGTTTTCTAATGGTTGAAACCTTATTTGTCTGGCCAAACACTTTGTTTTGGCACTTTTACGCTTGTGTGCTCAAGGTGCAGATTACTGTAACTGTATTGTTGTTGATATTGTTGTTTAATCACCTTGAATGTAAGTGAAAAGTAAATTAGTAATTATTTGTTGTAGAACCGCATAAGATACTGATATATTTGTTCTAATATATAAATGTTCCGAAGAATCAAGACAGTCTTTTGACTTTATCAACTTCAAGTGGGTTATTCCGATGAATCTAACGAAATGTCAAGTGAAACCAATAACAACTCCTCTTCTTATAATAAGAAAATCGTTGTAATTATTTTGGCTGAGATTGCTGAATTTAGTGTCACAAATTGGCCTGGGTTTAGTTATAAACTTCAGGAGGTAATTTCTGGAGTGACCTAAGATGTTCAGCTATATTGGACGGTAGGCAATCACTCACCTATGGCATTGAATGGGGTCGTGTAATCATATCACAAACTGACTGACGAGAGTAATATCAACCAATGGATGCCTGATTGCTTAGTGGTTTAAAGGTTAAGCATTCACTGTGAAACTAGGAGCCCCTGAGCTTGATCCCCTGGTTGTGTGCTAAGTGCCCACACTAGGACTAAACAGTTATTTAATGTTTATTGGTTTTCAGTATTTGTCTATGTAAGGTCAGTAATCTACAGAAAGTGAACTTTAGCGATACATTAAATGTGTGAATAAGTGGTTTCACTAATGAATGGTTTTATAGTGGTGTTGTAGAAGTGGTCGGAAGTTAATCATCAGTGTATTAATAATTCATTTCATGATAGTTTTATTCTATTGTATACCTAATTTCAATGACAAACTTTTATAGACTGATATTAAAGAGTTATAAAATTCAAATGAAGATAGTTATTTAAAGGTAAAACTTTGAAATTTCAATGAGAAGTAAGCAATTCATTAGCTGTAATTACTTAATAAGAAGTAGTCAAACTAATAGATTATTTATGCAAATAACCTATCCAGTGAATAGCAGATTGACATTCTAATGTCAGAAGACTGAATCTCCTGAAGTTATAAGAAATAATCCGTTTAAAGTTCGAAGATCTAACGAAATGTCAAGTGAAACCAATAACAACTCCTCTTCTTATAATAAGAAATCGTTGTAATTATTTTGGCTGAGATTGCTGAATTTAGTGTCACAATTGGCCTGGGTTTAGTTATAAACTTCAGGAGGTAATTTCTGGAGTGACCTAAGATGTTCAGCTATATTGGACGGTAGGCAATCACTCACCTATGGCATTGAATGGGGTCGTGTAATCATATCACAAACTGACTGACGAGAGTAATATCAACCAATGGATGCCTGATTGCTTAGTGGTTTAAAGGTTAAGCATTCACTGTGAAACTAGGAGCCCCTGAGCTTGATCCCCTGGTTGTGTGCTAAGTGCCCACACTAGGACTAAACAGTTATTTAATGTTTATTGGTTTTCAGTATTTGTCTATGTAAGGTCAGTAATCTACAGAAAGTGAACTTTAGCGATACATTAAATGTGTGAATAAGTGGTTTCACTAATGAATGGTTTTATAGTGGTGTTGTAGAAGTGGTCGGAAGTTAATCATCAGTGTATTAATAATTCATTTCATGATAGTTTTATTCTATTGTATACCTAATTTCAATGACAAACTTTTATAGACTGATATTAAAGAGTTATAAAATTCAAATGAAGATAGTTATTTAAAGGTAAAACTTTGAAATTTCAATGAGAAGTAAGCAATTCATTAGCTGTAATTACTTAATAAGAAGTAGTCAAACTAATAGATTATTTATGCAAATAACCTATCCAGTGAATAGCAGATTGACATTCTAATGTCAGAAGACTGAATCTCCTGAAGTTATAAGAAATAATCCGTTTAAAGTTCGAAGATACTGATATGTCTTGCTCCTACATTATACCCGGAAGTACTAACCGAAACTCCAACATGCAAACTTATCTACGGGAAAACAAATATTCGCAACTGGTGATCGACGAATTAACAAGTGGATTACTCTCCCTACGCTAAATCAAGAAAACACGAACGCAACCTAGGAAGATTTGATTTTCATTTTATCCTGACGCTGTAATTATAGTTACTATAACGGCCTCGTAATTACTACAATAATTAGCATACTGAAAATTACAACAACCAATCAGAAACAGGAAAGTTAGTACTGAGAGAGTGAACAGTGGTACTAGTTACCGCCTACTTTACAATTAATAAAAATTAGCAAGAAAACAAGAAAAAATAACTAGTCCCATCTCTTCTTAGCAAATACTCACTACATGTCAGATGAAAGTGACTGATAAATTCTCCGTACGTAATTTTAAAGGGAGATATTAATTTGTTTTATCAGGGAATAATCGTATTGTTCTTGAATAAACTATGCAATGAATATATATACATTTGTGAAACGTGTAATAATAATTAAATGGATAATTTACATATTCTTTCATCCTAATCAACTGTCATGTATTGCGGAAAATACACAGAGTCCTTGATAATTGCCAATCAGTATACGACCACGTTTGCCTCATGACTATCAGTCCCCAAAGCCGAAATAGAGAAAAACAACGATTTATGAGCCGAACAGACACAATTCGGTCCAATCCAATTCAATCATGCCTTTACATATACACAAAATCAGACTACACAGAGAACCAATTAGGGAATTTACACTAATGCTAAACAGATGAGATTGTGGCAATGGATGGGGGTTACTTTCACACAACTAATTAATTGTAGTCCATAGTAAGAGACAATATAATAATAGCAAATATACTAAACGGCAGGATAGGGTAAGAGGAACGTAACACAATAATAGAAATGTAATGTCGACAATACTCACGACAAGAATAAATGAATTAGTCCACTAAAATACAGTTCTGGAAGATTTTCACCCTTCGTTAGTGGTCCGACATAACATCAACAAACATTAAGTTATTCTTTTACTGGTCTCAACTATTTATTTCCTAATAAGAAACTAAGTCAAAGTAACAACTGGAGCAGAACTCGTTAAATTCTCCATATTTATTCATGTTTTCTTTAACTACTTAAAACTTTATAAGTAATGAAATTGTATATATATGTATATATATATATATATATATATATATATATATATATATATATATATATATATATGGTATTCATTTACCTCTTCATCTGGTAACTGAAACAGTTGTTGAAATACTGCTGCAAAACCAAAAAGAAGATATAAAAATAGAGGTAATAACTTGGCAACTGTAGCTGTCACATGTATAAACATGATGATGAATATTCCGAAATCTTGTGATCTATAATTATAAAAATGGAACCAAAATATTCTGCAAATTAACGAAATGTTATTGACGTATATAACTTTTATCGATAAATGTCTGTTGAATAGACAGAGAATAAAACTAGTGCATTGTGTATATTTAATTTATAACTAACAGTGAACAGAGTACAAACGAATATGATATTCATTCTCAAGAGGATAAGCTTAACTCGTAACCACCTATGTAAATGAATTAAGAATATGAAATCACATCTTTCATGATACTTCTGAACATTTAATTGATGTTGATGTGGTCAATTAGATTCTCGGTAATGTGTTCTGGTGAAACCAAAATTGCTTTGTGTATGGATTTGTAGGAAAATATGGTGTCACTCAATCATTTTGTTGGAGGCACATACGTTTGCATACTTCTTACCATTTTCATTTCTTTCTCCCAGTCCATAATGTTCAATGTTATCTCCACATGTAGTGTTTTCCATTCCAAGATTGGCGTTTAGGTCTCCTATCAAAATTGTCAGGTCCTTGTCTGTACATTTCTCTACGATTAACTTCAGTCTATCATAAAACTGGTCTTTATCGTTTCTGTTACCATCATTAATTGGTGGATAGCACTGGATGACATTCATTGTGATCCCCTCCTTCTTTATTTTGAAGGATGTTTTGATGATCCTAGGTCTATGCGTTTCCCAACCTGTATATACTGTTTGTGCTTCTTTGGATAACATTAATGCAACTTTTTATGTGTGCAAAGTATTTTCTTCTTCATGGTTGGAGTACAATAATACCTCTCTCGAGGATAATCATGTCTGTCCAGCCCGAAACCAATTAGTTTTATTCCAAGTATTTTCAAGTTATATGCTTTCGTTTTTGCAACGACTTAAATGCCTTTCAAGTTTTCCCACATGGTGAGAACATTTCATGTACCACTATAAATTGCTGCTTTAATCGACAGAAACGGTGATGGTCTCGTGGCTTCCGGAGGAACTCAGCTTTTACCATGTAGCATCATAACCCTCCATTTCGCAGGGTAGAGTTTAAGTGGTCTAAATGACATTTTCTGGTTAGCGATTTTTTGAAAAGTTTCTTTTCTTTGAGACGGAGTTGTCAATTTCATTCCTAACCCTGCTCTTTAATCAGGGCCTGGAATGAAAAGTAACTCTTGGAGGGCTTAAGGAGGAGTGTTTCATGGCTGATGTAATCTAGTTCTAACTCTCAAAAAACAAACATGTACATTCATTTTAGTAATGAATTCTAGTATTTTGCATTTTCACAACACCGGCTCACTTTAAAAGCAACTCTACATTACATAATGATTCACTTTTGTTATTTAGAAATCATTGAGGTCTATTAAACCTTGCACGTACACCGTTAACTAATCATCCGGAAGTTCCTACCTTAAATTAAATTCTATGGAACTAGACATATTTATCAAATTAATTATTGTTAATATGAATATATATTCATAAGTCGGAAAAACCAAGTAACTGACAATAAGTGAAGTGAATATGTAGGTCGTAGATTGAAATCTAGTTCATAGTTCAAGGTATTACACCTCCCCTCCATTTAACTTTCTACAGTGAAACTTTGTAGGAAGGAAAGTTTTAATTCTATACATCGATTATCATAGACGATTATACAATTTCTAAACTGTATCAATACTTATTTATTAGAGTTAATTAATTATCAATCGATCAAATCAATCATTCCCTATTTATCCTCCCCTTCCATATGGTGCATAGGCCAACGACCAGAATTCTCTAACCAACTCTGTCCACGACTCTCCTTTCCAGTTCTTCCCAAGTCTTATTCATTTTTTTCATGTCTACCTCGCAATTCCCCACCAAAAGTGTTATTTGGTATTCCTACTGTCCTTTGGTCCTCAGGATTCCAAATTAATGCTTACCTTGTGACGGAGTTTGATGATTTCCTCAATATGTGTCCCATTGACTTCCAGAATCTTTTCCTAATCCACTTTTTGGCTGAAAGTTGGTTTGTTCTCTTCCACAGAAGGTTGTTACTGATGATGTTTGGTCAACGAATTCTAAATATCTTGCGCAAACAACAGTTTACAAATACATGTATGTTTTGGCAGATGCTTTCCTTAGTTCGCCATACAAGTTTTAGCTCCGTGCAATAGAACTGTCTTCACATTTGTATTTAAAACTCTGACTTTGATGTTGACCGATAGTTGGTTTTAGTTCCAGATGTTTTTCAATTGCTAAAATATTATCTTTGCCCTGTCTTGTGTGACCAAAGCGTCGCTTCACATCTGCATCAGACCCCCTTTTCTCATCACTGTTACGTAAATATGTCCACATTTTCCAGACTTTCTGAATCAAGCGTATTTAGGTTGGTACTCATTGTGTTGTCTCTAAGGGTGTTGATTTTCTGTTTGTGTATGTTGAGGCCTACCAGTGACCGAAGTAGCTGTTGCTACGCTGTTTCTTTTTCACCTACATTTGTTGATGTGATTAGAGTATCTTAATTAAATTTCATTCAAAGATTAAATTGATATATTGTTAATTAATCATATATACATACTACTAACCGAATCATCTGTAATAGTAGATTAATCCATGCCATAAACATAACAATTGTTGCTAATACAACAAAGTATGATTGAATGTTCCAGGTTAGATTTATTATTGAATTCAATATAAGTAGTGTTTGAAAGATAAACACATAACAATTATTCCAATTTTGAAAATATTTCAATTTCTAAGTGATAACATTTAGAAGAAAAAGAAAATAATAAAATTTTATTTAAAATTGTTTAATTGAATAATTCAGTTATTAAAAGTAAGATGAAACAATGAAACAAACTAATTGAAATGCTTATGGATACATATAATGAAATGGTGGTTTTGAGAGTTTATGACCAGTCAAGAACAAAGAAGGCAAGACACTCACTGAGATTCAAGAACAAAACAATAAGTGGGTAGAACACTTTGAGGAACTTCTAAATAGGCCAGCTCCACTGAACCCACCGGACATCGAATTAGCACCTACAGATCTGCCGATAGATGTCACTCCACCAACGATGGAAGAAATCAAGATGGCCATCAGACAAATCGAAAGTGGGAAAGCAGCAGGACCTGACAATATACCAGCTGAAGCACTCAAGTCAGATATCGACCTAACAGCAATGATACTCCACGTTTTATTCAAAAAGATCTGGGAGGAAGAACAAGTGCAGGCAGACTGGCAAGAAGGACATCTTATCAAGATACCAAAGAAAGGAGATTTGAGCAAATGTGACAACTACAGAGGGATCACGCTACTGTCGATACCAGGGAAAGTCTTTAACAGAGTATTGTTGAACAGAATGAAAGATTCAGTGGAGGCTCAACTTCGAGATCAACAAGCTGGTTTTCGTAAGGATCGGTCGTGCACAGACCAAATCGCAACACTACGGATCATCGTTGAACAATCAATCGAATGGAACTCGCCACTGTACATCAACTTCATTGATTATGAGAAGGCGTTTGATAGTGTAGATAGGAGAACACTATGGAAACTTCTTCGACACTATGGCGTACCAGAGAAACTCGTCAACATCATCCGGAACTCTTACGACGGAACACAGTGCAAAATTGTGCATGGAGGACAACTGACAAATGCATTCCCAGTGAGGACCGGAGTCAGACAAGGTTGCCTACTCTCTAGTTCTCTTTCAGTTCTAGCGATGGACTGGATCATGAAGACCTCCATATCTGAGGGGATGCACGGAATTCAATGAACAAGTAGGATGCAACTCGATGATTTGAACTTCGCACATGATCTAGCTCTCTCAGCACATACACACCAACAGATGCAAGCAAAGACAACCAGTGTAGCAGCAAATTCAGCATCAGTAGGCTTGAACATACATAACGGAAAGAGCAAGATTCTTAAGTACAACACAGGGAGCACCAACCCAATTCAACTTGATGGAGAAACTCTGTAAGAAGTGGATACTTTCACATATCTGGGGAGCATCATCGATGAACAAGGAGGGTCCGATGCAGATGTAAATGCAAGGATTGGCGAAGCAAGGGCAGCATTCCTACAGTTGAAAATCATATGTGACTCAAAACAAATATCAACTAACCTCAAAGTCAGACTCTTCAATTCGAACGTGAAGACAGTCCTGCTGTATGGAGCTGAAACTTGGAGAATTACTGCAAACATCATCAGACGGATACAAGTATTTATAAACAACTGCCTACGCAAGATACTGAATGTCCGTTGACCGGAAACCGTCAGCAACAGCTTACTATGGGAGAGAACAAACCAACTTCCAGCCGAAGAGGAAATTAAGAAAATATGTTGGAAGTGGATAGGACATACATTGAGGAAATCATCAGACTGCATCGCGAGACAAGCATTAACTTGGAATCCTGTTTGGAAACGGAAGAGAGGAAGGCCATAGAACACACTGCATCGATAATTGGAAGCAAATATTAAAAGAATGAAGAGAAACTGAGAGCAGCTTGAAAGGATTGTTTAGGACAGAGTTAAATGGAGAATTTTGGTGAGTGGCCTATGCTCCTCAGTGAGGAGTAACGGGCGTAAGTAAGTAAGCAAGTCTGAGAGTTTATACTATTGGTTAGCATATTACAGAAGTACAGTATCTTAAGTTTTTCTGATATGCAAATACTACATATCAGAATTGAAGAAAAATTTTTGGGTAGGTGAAAAATGTTCAGAATTTTCATAGATGACTGGTTAGTATGTGTTTAATAGGTATGTAACTTAAATATTTTCACGTAATGATGTTTCTATACTTTAATTCAGATAATGAACTCTAAGATGAGAAGTTATATTCTAAAAAGGAGTGTGTGACATGATGGATTACACTAGGCATATCTCATGCTAGAAAAACGCGACAGATCACTTGCCCCAAGACCACAGAAAGATAAGACATGCAAATCAAGTAGACTTTAGTTACTTGGTATAGTGCTAAGTTACTCAAATGTACTGGATCATAAGACAACATGCCACGCAGCTAAGACGACTGAGTGACTGAAATCTATTTAAACTTTAATCAAACTTATAGTGAGATAATTTCGTAACATTTAATTGTCGTAAAAGTTAGTATTGTGCATCGGATTCCTATCAGTTTGTATGTGGCCTATATTTCATTAATATTCGTTTTAAATGTACCAATAGTAATAATGCACACCTATACCTCGATTCTAATAGCATGTACATTCAACTTCTCTGGGTAATATGTATAACTATTTACTTCTTAACTGTGTTCTCATTCTCCTAAGTTTTGACGAGTATAATAATTAACAGGATATCATACATTTATTGTTGCAGTTCAACCAAAGCATCTGAATTTTGTTTGAGGCTGTTGTTACACTGCAGTTTTGACTCACAACACTCTGGACAACATTTTTGTCCTGGTATATGTAGGGAAGATATGGAATACATTGGGACATGCAACTTTACAGATATGATAAGTACTTATAATTCATTTTTGTGTATTATTCTGACTATTATGATATACTTGTTATGTTGGACCACTAAAAGGGCGGAAAACTTCCAGTACTGTGTTTTAGAGAACTAATTTATTGAAATGGCTCCCAGAAACCTTAACGAAGCCTCCAGAACCCATGAAGGGACCGGAGACATACCGTCCAATCACTGATCGACAGAACCTTCTAGAATCTCAACATGGAGTGTTCTCATTGGGTAGCAGTTGCGACTTCTTAATTAGGATTGGATGGATCATAATACTGACTTATTTGTTTCAGAAAACTATGAATGTACGAATATTTTGTACATCAATCTCCATTTTACTAGAAAAAAGTTTTTTGTCTTCTGGTCTTCTGTTTTCTGATTTTGCGACTAGGAGGGTTCAAGGTTGTCGAGTGCTAAGGTTGTTCGCGGCTAGTCAAGTTATCAAGCACGAGATACAACATAATTCATTTATCCTGGTCGTGAGTAATGTCAACATTACATTTCTATTATTGTGTTACGTTCCTCTTACCCTATCCTCTCATTTAGTTTATTTGCTATTATTATATTGTCTCTAACTCTGAACTACAGTTAATTAGTTGTGTACACGTTACCCCCATCCACTGCCACTTACTTACTTACTTACTTACTGCCCGTTACTCCTCGCTGAGGAGCATAGGCCGCTCACCAGTGTTCTCCATTTAACTCTGTCCTGAGCAATCCTTTCCAGTTGTTTCCAGTTGCTGCTCATCCTTTTAATGTCTGCTTCCAATTCTCGACGCAGCGTGTTCTTTGGCCTTCCTCTTTTCCGTTTCCCAGCAGGATTCCATGTCAATGCTTGTCTTGTGATGCAGTCTGATGGTTTGCGTAGTGTATGTCCTATCCATTTCCACCGTCTTTTCCTAATTTCCTCTTCGGCTGGAAGTTGGTTTGTCCTCTCCCATAGTAAGTTGTTGCTGACGGTTTCCGGCCAACGGACATTCAGTATCTTGCGTAGGCAGTTGTTTATAAATACCTGTATCCGTCTGAGGATGTTTGCAGTAATTCTCCAAGTTTCAGCTCCATACAGCAGGACTGTCTTCACGTTCGAATTGAAGAGTCTGACTTTGAGGTTAGTTGATATTTGTTTTGAGTTCCAGATGTTTTTCAACTGTAGGAATGCTGCCCTTGCCTTGCCAACCCTTGTCTTTACATCTGCATCAGACCCTCCTTTTTCATCGATGATGCTCCCCAGATATGTGAAGGTATCCACCTCTTCCAGAGTTTCCCCATCAAGTTGAATTGGGTTGGTGCTCCCTGTGTTGTATTTGAGAATCTTGCTCTTACCCTTATGTATGTTCAACCCTACCGCTGCTGAAGTTGTTGCTACACTGATTGTCTTCGCTTGCATTTGTTGGTGTGTATGTGCCACAGTCTCTTCTATTTCGTATTAGTGTAAATTCCCTAATTGGTTCTCTGTGTAGTCTGATTTTGTGTATATGTAAAGGCATGATTGAATTGGATTGGACTGAATTGTGTCTGTTCGGCTCATAAATCGTTTTTATCTCTATTCCGGCTTGAGGAGGGATTGGTAGTCATGGGGCAGATGTGTCCGTATACAGATTGGCAATTATCAAGGGCACTGTGTATTTTTTTCAATACATAACAATACGTATAGACTTTTTTTTATCCATATATCATTATCTCCATATCATTATCGTTTAACTTAATTCATTTCGACTACTACAAACTAATATTCAAACATTCACCAGCCAATAGAGATTTTTATTTAAGTTGTGGCTTTGAGTATGAGGTATGTTAATAAGTCATTCAAGTATATTAAAACGACAATAACTGGATTCTAGTGTCTAGGATTTCTAATTATATTTGAATCATATGTCAACTTAAGATATAGACAAATTACCCACAGCATAGTTTAATATATGTATATATATACTGTGTACAGGTTAGTCGATTTCCCCAGTAAGGCTTCCTATCATTTCTTCACTATCTTTATTTCATGAAGTAGATGACTCCGATAATTAGGAAGCATCATGTTATATGTCGCAGATCACACTATTTAGTCGTAATCATATTATTATATGTCAATGGGTTAATCATCATAGTAATGGATCTGATTATTACCAGTCGATTCAGAGTTAGTCTAGTATTTCTTACGTGAGAGAAAAAACTTATTGGTTTGTATGTTAAACGCACATGACGAGCCCTAAACATCTTAAGTTCGATTTTTAACGGGGGCATGATTAGTTTCAGATAAGGATAAAACAATCGTGTAGTGGTTTCCCCATTTCACTAATAGCATAATTAAAGTAAGTCTATAATTTGATGATTCCTACAACATCCTGTGATAACATTAGGCATTTTGGTTGTCAGTCTGTTTACCAATTATACATTAGCATTGTCAATGTCTTAAAATTTTATCCAGAACATCGTCCAAATTTGAAATATTTTTACAAAAAACTGAAATTTTAATATATTACGTATAGATAATAGAACACATTAGGCTACTTTAAATCATTGTGGATATCATGCATCAATCAATCAATCAATGCCTGTTACTCCAAGTGGAGCATAGACCGCCCACCAGCATTCTCCAGCCAACTCTGTCCTGGGCTTTCCGTTCTAGCTCTTCCCAAGTGCTGTTCATTCTCTTCATGTCTGTTTCCAATTCCCGACGCAATGTGTTCTTTGGTCTTCCTCTGTTTCTGTGGCCTTTAGGATTCCAAGTCAGTGCTTGTCTTGTGATGCAGTTTGATGGTTTCCTCAGTGTGTGTCCAATCCATCTCCAGCGTCTTTTCCTAATTTCTTCCTCAACTGGAAGTTGATTAGTTCCCTGCCACAACAGGTTGTTGTTGATGGTATCTGGCCAACAGATCCGAAGAATCCTACGCAGACAGTTGTTTATAAATACTTGTATCTTCTGTAGGATACTTTTCGTAGTTCTCCAAGTTTCAGCTCCATACAACAGAACTGACTGTCTTCACATTTGTGTTGAAAATTTTGACTTTTATATTGACTGACAGTTGGTTTGAGTTCCAGATGTTTTTCAGTTGTAGAAATGCTGCCTTTGCCTTACCAATCCGCGCCTTCACATCCGAATCAGACCCTCCTTGTTTGTCGATGATGCTGCCCAAATATGTAAAGGTTTCAACGTCTTCCAGAATTTCTCCCCAAGTCAAGTGTAATTGGGTTAGTGTTTGCTGTTTTGTATCGGAGGATCTTGCTTTTCCCTTTATGTATGTTGAGGCCTACTGCTGCTGAGGCTGCTGCTATATTGTTGGTCTTCTTCTGCATTTGATGATGTGTGTGAGAAAGAAGAGCTAGGTCATCTGCAAAGTCCAAGTCATCTAGTTTCGTCGATGTTGTCCATTGTATTCCGAGAGTGCCTTCAGATGTTGCAGTCTTCATGATCCAGTCGATGACCAGTAGGAAGAGGAAGGGCGAGAGTAAGTAGCCTTGTCTGACACCGGTCTTCACTTCGAATGAATCTGTGAGCTGACCTCCATGCACGATTTTACAATGTAGTCCGTCGTAAGAATTTCGTATGATGTTGACTATCTTCTCGGGTACGCCGTAATGTCGTAGAAGGCTCCATAATATTCTCCTATCCACGCTGTCGAATGCTTTTTCATAGTCAATGAAGTTGATGTAAAGTGGTGAATTCCATTCAATTGATTGTTCAACAATGAACCGTAGAGTAGCGACTTGGTCGGTACATGATCGATCTTTACGGAATCCGGCCTGTTGACCTCGGAGTTGGCCGTCGACTGGGTCCTTTAATCTGTTCAATAACACTCTGTTGAAGACCTTTCCTGGTACTGAAAGTAGAGTAATGCCTCTGTAGTTCTCACAATTGCTGAGATCGCCTTTCTTCGGTATCTTGATGAGGTACCCTTCTTTCCAGTCTGCTGGAACTTGTTCTTCCTCCCAAATCTTCCTGAAGAGAATGGGGAGTATCTTTGAAGTTGCTTCTATATCTGTCTTCAGTGCCTCCGCTGGTATGTTGTCTGGTCCTGCTGACTTGCCACTCTTGAGCTGTCTGATGGCCATTTTGATTTCTTCGACTGTTGGTGGGTCTGTGCTTATAGGGAGATCCGTGGCTGCTGCTTCGATGACTGGTGGGTTCAGTGGGGCTGGTCTATTCAAGAGTTCTTGGAAGTGCTCTACCCACCTGTTTTGTTGTTCATGCACTTCAGTGATTGGTTTGCCAGCCTTGTTCTTGATTGGCCGTTCTGGCTTATTGAATTTCCCAGCTAACTTCTTCGTTGTATCGTATAAGAGCCTTATATTTCCTTCTCTTGCAGCTTTTTCCTCTGTCATTGCTAGGTCATCAACAAATTTTCGTTTATCCAACCTGATGCTCCTCTTCACTTGCTTATTGACTTCGGTGTATTCGGCCTGTGCCTTGGCTTGCTCTGCCCTTGTCCGACTGTTATTGATTGCTGTCTTTCTGTTCCTCCTTTCTTGGATCTTGTCCAGAGTACTAACAGAAATCCACTCTTTTTGGTGTTGTTTCTTGAGACCCAAAACCTCCTGACATGTTGAGGTTATTGTTCCCTTAATCTCTTTCAAGTTGTCTTCCATATTAGTTTCACCTTTTTCTAGTAGATCATGAAATGCCTGGAACTTGTTGTTGAGAGTTATTTTGAATTCGTTGCGTTTGTTAGTATCCCGGAGAAGGGCTGTATTAAACTTGTGTAATATTGCTGCTCCAGTTGTCCAGTGCTTCCTCAGCTTCAGTTTCATTTTAGTTACCACCAAATGGTGATCTGAAGCTATGTCGGCTCCTCTCCTTGCTCTTACGTCTTCCATGGTCCTTCTAAACTTCTTATTGATGCAGATGTGGTCGATTTGGTTCTCCGTAATGTGGTCCGGTGAAACCCATGTAGTTTTGTGTATACGTTTGTGAGAGAATATGGTGCCACCTATAATCATTTTGTTGAAGGCACATAAGTTCACAAACCTCTCACCGTTATCATTCCTTACTCCCAGTCCATGTTGTCCCATGATGTCTTCATACCCGGTGTTATCCACTCCGACCTTGGCGTTGAAGTCGCCCTTCAGAATGGTCAGGTCCTTGGCTGAACATTTCTCGATGATTGACTGCAGCCTCGCATAGAACTGGTCTTTGTCGTCTTCGTGGCTGTCATTGGTGGGTGCGTAGCACTGGATGACATTCATTGCAATCCCTTCCTTCTTCGTCTTGAAGGATGCTGTGATGATCCTAGGTCCATGAGGTTCCCATCTTATAAGAGACTTCCATGCATCTTGGGATAACACCAATGCTAATCCTTGTGTGTGTGGGGGGCGTTTTCTTCTTCGTGGCCGGAGTATAAAAGCACATTTCCCGAGGATAACCGTTGCTGTTCAGCTTGCACCCAATGCGTTTCGTTTATTCCAAGTATCTTCAGGTTGTATCTTTTCATTTCTTCAGCTATTTGCATGGTCCTCCCTGTTTCCCACAGCGTGCGGACATTCCACGTACCTATATTAATGGTTGCTCTGGTTGTCAGAAGAGACATCGGCCTCGTGGCTTCCGAAGAAACTCGGCTTTCACCATGAGGCGTCATAACATACCTTCCAACTCCCAGGGCAGAGTAAAAATGGTTATAAAGGTTTTTACTGGTTAGCGTTTTTTTTAGCACGTTTGCTGTTTTACGGGATGGGGTTGCTAGCCCCATGCCCAACCCTCCTCCTTTATCCTGTCTTGGGACCGGCAGCAACCCTAGGGGCTACAGGCGGAGTTGCATATCATGCATACATAATGAAAATGCTCTACTACTACTAAATAGTTAAAAAGTGTTTCAATTATGGACGTAAATTTCACATTAACGTAATCTCCTTACTTTTGAAACAATTTGGAAGCACTGTATAAACATATTTGATAAACTCATCAATAAAATAAATATTAATATTCCTTGATTAACTCTTGATTCATTTGTATGACGATATAGCTGAAAGGTAATAATAAGTTAAATGGTATACTTACATAATACATTTAACATATTCACTATCAAGTAATTAAAGGTGTAATGAACAATTGTTTTGACATAATATAAGATCCTTTGATATTACACACATATTATTCCATTTAGATTGGAAACTATTAACTCTAGATTAAGATATGCTTGTATTTTCCCATTAATTTGTAATGGACTGAAACTAGTCAGTGAGCCAATTCGTGTGTATCCTGAGCGAATTGTTTCGATATAGCTATAGTACACAAGTAATATTTAAGTTGGATTGTGACTGGCAAGCAGAATCCAGAACGCACGTTTCGTCTTATTTGAGACTCATCGGCTGGATGTACCAATCCAACCAATCACAATCCAACTTAAATATTAACTCTAGAGTTTTACTACAAGCACAGTAATTACCATCGTGTGTTTTAATTTCTTCGTAATTAAACATTTGTTTACATGATATTACCAAGATTCAATTTAAGCAGAGGATATCTATTTATCTTAATTATTAGCTGGTATAATTTGAGTTTAGAATAATATCAACAAGATGGTTAGTCCAATGTGGTATCACTAGAAAGTGAGAAGAAATCGAATGATACCAATAAGGCTTTGATAATGTGTAATGTTGGGATGTAATTCAAAAATAACTGAAATGTACTTATTTCCGCTGTTTACAGATTAATTTCGATTGCGTACGATTGAAAACTAGGGAATAATGAGTAAGTGTTTCGTTCTGATATGGGACGTCACCAGAGAATGGAGCCTATGGCTGTAATATCTCATTATGGACGCTTGACCATCCAATCCACTGGGCGGCGTTCAGCGACAGAATTCTCACTTTCACAAATATGTGACAGCGCGTCATTCGTTAAATGCAACTAGTGATGAGTACCTCACTCCAGAAATATCTGTACTCCAGCAGTCAGAACTTCTTACTATAATTTCAAGGTTATCCTGATTCACAGAACCTTTTCATTTAAATAACTGAAATCCTCGAGCACTTGAATTTCGATATCATAACTCGATAGATTGGAATAGCTCAGTAGTATATCGAATAACCAAATCCAACGTTACTAATGTTCAGTAAAGAAACTACAATATTATTGTTGATCAATTTTCCATTCATTTTGTGGGTAAGTGATGAGTATTAAGGTGCAATTTTAATTAAAGAGTTGGTCCCATGAAACTATAATTACTTGCAACTATCTATAGTGGATACGCGTTGAGCAGTTTGGTGATCCGGATAATAAACACAAACAGTAAAAGTTAGGTTGTGTAAATGATTTTAATGTTAACTTGGCTGAAAGTGGTAGATACGATAGTGGTAATTGGGAACGTTATAAATAATCACTATCTTGTATAATTTTTAATGGCTTTTGAAATTTGATAATTTACAATAGTCTCCAATTTCCTTTATATACATATTATGATTGTTTTGGTTTGATTGTGCTCTCTAAGCTGGATGGTTTAATTGTTTAGCTTTCATCGTCATTTTAAACAACTTCATCATTGAAAATTCTTGATAGAATTCTACTACCAAAACCATCCCACCGAAGCCACAAATCTTCCCGATCATCCGAACGCGTATAAGACTTCTGGTTTTTGTACAGATGGATCACTTACAATCTATAATCATTATGTTTTACTTCAAGTACATATGTGATAATGTTAAGTGAGTATTGAAAATAATTCATACTTGTAATTAAGCACATCAAATGAAACTATTCAGGAAAATATGTACTATGACGGATTTAGATTTTCCATATGGATAGATAGAGGCCTCATTAATCTATCATATAACTTGACTAAATGATGATAATACAGTGTAATGCGACACAACGAGTTGATTATGGTGTATACAAATTACGACTACATTTTAAACATACTACCATTATGTTACTTTGTGGACATCGATTTATCAAGTAGCTCACAATAACAGTTTCCCTATATATTAATGTATATACTACTTAAGAAAAGTACGGAAAATGTTTCTGAACTACAGCGTTACTCTAGTTAGAATGATTATTGTTGAGATGGCTACCAGTGACCTCCACGAAGCTTTTCAGAAGCCTTGAAGGAGCTGGAGACATTCCATCTAATCACCCGTCGACAGAGTTTTTCAGAATCTTAACATTCCAATTGAATTATATTTGCAAACTACTGCTTTCGGTTTGGATGAATTGTAATGATGATATCATTTTCACAGAAAATTATAAATACCCAAGTATTTTATACATATTTAACAGTTACTGCAATAAACATTCCTTCCTAGATTCTTCTGTCATCTGATTTGTGATTTTAGGGGGTTCAAAACGTTCGAATTCTCGAGATGTATGTGACATCGTCAGTAGTCAAGTGAACGATATATTAGTCATATTGTTATTTGTTACAGTATAACTAACATCAAAATACTTATGTATCTCAAAAAAAGTACAGTTATTAACTAAAATAGCTTGAATTTTATAGATGACGACAACGGTAAAGTGATTGTTGATTTAATTGCTGGAAGATTCTTCGTAGTCTTAAATTGTCATCTTTTTATGCCTCTGTGAGTAAATATTATCCCCATTTTTTTGATGAAATAAATTATGATGTATTATTCATAGCAACCATGAGTTCGATTTACAACCATCAATATTGTCCTTCCATACTACCTGTCAAAGAAGATGGGGTGTTGGTACCAATTCATGTTGTTTAGCTAAACTGAATTTGATTATTAGCAAACAATGATTATAGATTCGATTGAGCGAAGGGTTGGTGTTAATACTGGGAAAAACTAACGTTCAGAAGTATAACTGCATCTGTTGTATGTATAATTTACTGTGTTATTTTTGAATTTTGCATAATCTTGTCGACAGTGTCACTGTGTCACTTATTCCAACGTGCTGACTACGTATGTAGCGGTAAATAATCCCCAAAATAAATAGTTACATAGGTCCTCGACATTCATACTAACCATGTTTATTTTAGCCGACATTACTAGTTGAAGGCGCTCGATTATGCATCATCACCAGATCACGTCACGACGCACCGTGAGAAGCTTTACTCTCACTTTAGTTTACCAGCCTAGATGTCGCTATCCCATTGCCGCTCTATTCACGATCAAATATAACTTCTTTTCCATCCTTCATTACCTTCTGATGTATTCTCATTCGTAAGAGTGGATTCAATCGTTAGAAGTTGCTCTGGTAATACAACAAACGTAACTTGGTCATATACGGGGTGCACTTCACGAATAACAAGGTTAATGCCAAACATGATTTACAGTTCACTTTCATTCTAGAACAGGACTTACAGAGTATTCTAAAGCTCTATTATCATTTCAGTTGTAACAAACTGGCATAGTTAATCTGACACCATCTTAGCACTAACAAAATCACAGGTATATTCCCAAAGTATACAAATCATCATATCACGAGACTGTTCATATGATAAGTAATAATTATTATTTATCTTAACTTACACTCTGATAAATACAATGTTCTCTTTGATTGTCACCATTATTCATCGATAACGGTAGTTGCTTTAAACAGAATAATGTAATTGCACAATTCAATATTACATAATATACAGTAATGATTAAATGAATCCATCTGCCATACATTGTCCTATTTTAGTAACAGAAACATTAGAAACAGTAAATGTAAATGACTAGAATTTAGTTTATAACACGAAAAATGAAATAAGATGTTCACATTATTTCAATGAACTTAAATAATTCGTAGCTAATTGTTATAATAAAGTGATTTTTACATTTTATAAAAGGCTGATGATACTTTACATTACGAATTGATTGTAACTAAATATCAATCGAAACTCCGGAAGTTCTCGGCAGTTACTTTGTCCTAGTAGTAAACACCTTGACTTTGGGTATACGAGTCAGCTTCATGAGTCAAACTTATGACCTTCTAACCTTATGAAGCGAGCATAAATTTAAATTGAAATGCAACCCAACACAATAACTCGATTGTTGAGTTCAACTATGTAGGCCGTTAAACAGTTACCTACAAATGGCATAAGATGAAGCTTAGCGGACGAAATGTAATCACATCATTATAAAGTTGTATATTGTGTTGACATATTCCACTTAATATACTACGTTAATACCAGTGATATAAACACCAACAATTTTGATAATTCTTAATATTTTATAAAGGAAAAGTATAGAATAATAATGCTATGAATTTGTATAATCCAGCAAAACAATTGGTTAAACAAATCTGTCAAAGCCACTTTATGAATGTTCTACGTTTCATCCTTTATGGTGTCCTGTATGCAAAATGTTGAAGAGTAACACGTCAAGGTGAGACATCAGTCCAGTGCTTTCTAGTTTGTAATGTTTATCAAATGACAATCATTTTATTAATTAGTCAATTGATAGTAAAGATATTTTGGCTATTAGGGTTTTGTGATATAATGATATTACAGTGAGTCAAATATTGTTGCATATGCATATTGTTTTCAGTGGGTGATATAGTATACATACGCTTAAACGTCATTATAAAACCAGTTTTAAATACTGAAATTTAAAACATTAAGATAAGAAATACTACAGCTTTAGGCACAGGTTGATGTAATCAAGGCAATCACCTGTAAATTAGTGTAAAGTTTGTAGAAGATTTGTAGAAAGAATTTCTATTACAGGTCCAAACCGCTACAACAACTGAGAATCTATTAACTTTATTAACGTGTCTATAGAACTGGATAAACATGTGTTGTTATTCATGTACTCCTTTATGTATGTTTGTGTCAGCTTATCCATTGGATTAACTAAACGATTCTCAGTCATCACATTGATTTTGCTTTCACATTTTTTACATATCACTGATCTTCGTCATTTCCACTTCTTAAGTGTACCCATATCTTCATTGTTAGCCTGATTTCTATGTTAAAATTAGTATTCTTATTGAGATTTTGATCTACAGCTTTTAGACAAGCCAATTAAATGATTTTGATTATACTGTTTCATGAGTGTCTAAATTCAATTCCAAGTAAATTCTCATTACACTTAGGTTACTTGGCTGCATACCATATAATCACTACCCAAATAAGCATAAATTGAATTCATTTAAACTGGAATTAATGCAGGCTTGATTTAGTACATTTGAGCATTTTAACTGTGTAGTAGATAACCAAAGCCTTCTTCTTAAATTGTATCTATTAATACATTAAATATATTATCTACTCTTGCATACGTTAACGTGGAAATGACTGGTAAACAGTGATTCACTCATACTCAATTAGTTACCAGATTAAAAAATGTTTGCTTGGAAGACTGATATGTAACTGTGTAATAATTGTAAAATTAAGCGTTTTGCTAAAAGCTATGGTAATAATATCCCAGTTAAATTGTGAAAAAGTTTCGTAGGATCGGTAGAATCCGAGCAGCAGTATGAATTATACAAACACTGGATTGGTTACTACTTAGCATATAATCAATATAAACAATCCGGTTTTACAGGAGATCAGTCAGCGCTTGGATAATTTGAAGGTAACTGATAGGTCAGATATATGCTCATTCAAGGTTTTCAAAAAGATGAGAATGAAACTCATAAATGTAACTGGTGGAAGTGACATACTCAAGGTGTATCATAATGGGCTCGACGATATTTGAATACTACTCGGGGGATTGCGAAATACTGACATACAAATCCGAGACGTTGATATAGACATATTAGGCTTGTACATTTAATTATTCCCAGTTTGTCACAATAGTTTCTTACTTTACGTAGTGATTGGTATACAATGTTAGGGAGTTACTGTTTCACTTAAAATATCAGACTCATAGACCACAAGAGTAATATCTGAGACCATGAAACTGGGTAACATCAGTTCAGACCTCTCAAGAAGTTTCAATTTCGTGAAAAGTTCTGAACAAACCTTCCTAACGATTGTCAACAAGCACGAAGCCTAGTTCAAGTGTTTTTGCACTCCTATGTCCAACGTTTCGTACATTAAAAACAGTCGGTTGTTTTATAATTTTAGCTGTAAATATAATGGCTTGCTGAGCATTTAAATAACTTACTATGAATTTATCAAAATACTGACAACATAAATGACAACAGACAAAGAAAACATGATCAATTACTTACCATTTTACTTTAAGAAACATTTTACATAGAGGATGAACAAGTAAATTATCCCGTTTATAGAGAATCATCATCTTTGAAAAGTGAAACAAATGAAAGGAGAATTAATTTAATTAAGGTAATCTCTTCAGATAGGTATTAAGTTTAATAGTTCCTATTCGTCACCATTAAAACAGCGGAGTACTGGGCAACTGTTTTGTTCTAGTATGAGACTCGTTTGTGGAAGTACGCACCTTCGATTTAGTCAGGAAATCCAATCCAGAACCTATAGGTTGGTAAACGCCTAACTCTCTAAACCACTAGGTCGGCTGGTAAGCGTCTCATGGTAGGATTCACACTTCAATTAAGTTGTGATGTAAAACAACGATTGTCGAATGACATTTAGTGATAACTGTCTCATTACCGATAAGTCTTAACCTCAACAGTTATGACTTCCTACTGGAATTCTAGTGATATCCCATAGCCACTAGTGAGGTGATTATTATAACTGGATTAAAGTGATATTTAAGTTGTACTGTGACTGGCAAGTGGAATCCAGGACACATGTTTCGTCCTATTTAGGACTCGTCGGCTGGAAGTACCTAATAGAGTAATGTGATTTTGTGGAGATAAGTATTAAGCTTGTATTCGTCACAGATTGATTGATTCAGTGTATCTATTACAACTACTACAAAGGATACTACCCCTCACTCAGGTCTCAAAAGGTCGAAAAACGAAAATCTCCCAAATGAACTGTAATTACTTGGGACGTTGTAATAATGATATTTCGGCATGAGGCTATGGGTTTTGAGCATGTTTGGGCCGTTTTGCTTGAAGCTAGGCCGCCTTGCTTATCACCTTATACTAAGTGCTTGTAGCCATATAACCGATATTGGTATACGGAGCTGAAGGTTTCTTTGCAACCGGAGGCTCGCTATGAATACAGTGTATGACTTGGTCGATTTTGCTGGTCATTTTCATGTGCAGTAATGGTTTGCTGGGCAGACGATTTCATTGATCTTGGTGGTTGCCTACTGGCGTTCACAAGGGCCTAGTGTCATTGGAGCGTTCAGAAAATGCGCATATCTCCATTGCTAATGGTGGTAGCTAGTTTGACAGTCTTGTAAGCGGGATGGGTCAGAATTGGCCTGTTCATGCTGTGTATAATTGATTGACACGATCATGATCGGTCGGAAGCAAAATAGTAAAGTGGTGTCAAACCGCTATTATTATAATGGTGCAAATGGTCCACCGGGGTTCTTGGTACCTGCGTGGTTGTGCCACAGAAAAGAGCTGTATTACATCACTAGTGTCCAGGTTGTAGAGAGCCTAGTCATGTGGTGTTGATCGGTTGACCTCCTGAAAAACCAATTTGACTGAAATTACCCTCATATAGCAGGGTATATTGATAATTGTGTGTGAATAAACTGGTTGATCCTACCAGTAGTCATATGCTTGTCTCAGAGATTAAGCCATGTATGTCTAAGTACATACCTTAAAACGGTGAAACCGCGAATGGCTCATTAAATCAGCTATTGTTCCTTAGATCGTAAACGCTACATAGATAACTGAAGTAATTCTAGAGCTATTACATGCCTTGAATCCCTGACCCGCAAGGAGACAAGTGCATTTGTTAGAACAGAACCAACCGGGTGCGGCTTATGATATGCCTGTTACATTCTGTGATGACTCTGGATAACTTTTAGTTGTCAGATTTTTTAATTTAAAGCATGTCAGTACTAACAATTATCATTTTTTTCATTATAAGATATAAGTTTATTTGAACCCTTACTGAGTCGTCGATTTATTGTTTCATCTTCTCTTCTCCTTTAAATGTGTATGACATACATTTCACTGGACACTCTTCAAGTACTAAATATACTCTTCAAGATTGGCGCAAACTATCAAATTCTGAACATGTATAATATACTATTAAGTAAAGATTTAAGCTAAACGAACTCTTAGGTATAGGAATACTTGAAGTTAATTTTTATCACGAACTGATATCAATTAGATAACCTGTAGAAGACTGTGAAACATTCGATGAAAATTTCTCTTAAACTACACAAACTCTTCACAAAATCATACATATATATATAATAATAATTATTATTATTTAAGTTGAATTGTGACTAGTAAGCGGAATCCATGACGCGCGTTTCATCTTATTTAAGACTCGACAGCTGGATATGACTGCATCGCAGTGTTAAAGTTCACACCGGAACTCAAACATGATTCGACTCAAACTATACTTATAAAACTATTCGCTACATTGAGGTAATCCGCTCAAAATGCACGTATGCCAACAGAGATTGATCAATTTCAGTCTAGGATAAATCAATGGGTAGATCCGAATACATCCTAATTATATATAATAATTATTACTATTATTGATTCCTTGGGATTCGAAGATATGTTATGGTAAAGTATAATATCAAATTAATATATTTGGTTATAGTTTATGGATTAATAAAAAAAATATGTTAATCATAACGTCGTTAAACATATAGAACGTTCCGTTGATAAATAAACTAATGGTATGTATAGTATGATGAAAGCAGATATAGACTATTAATATACAGATCGATAACAGATATGACTGCTTTCCTAAGAACTAAATGTTGCGCGAAGTCATAGAATATCCAAAGGCATAAACATGATCTCTAACTGGGATGAGTTATTATTTAAGAGAAATGTCACTCGTTCTATCTACATTTAAGTAAATAAAAATTTATAGTTAAAGAAAAATGGTAACTTGGTTTGCATTGATTGGTTATGCAACAAAACAGACAGTTGAATAAGTCCGTTTGAAGCTCAGATTATAATTTGGTGTATAAATACTGTTATTTCTGTGGCTCTTCATTCCCTATCAGTCCCTAAGTATAACTTACGTATGAACATTTACATTCAATTGGTTTTAATATAAACTCTGTAAGCGATTTCCTTCAAAATCTGAAATCGGATAAAGGTAAACATTGAGAACTAAAGGGTATCGGATAATTTTTTCATCCTCAGAAGTACAGAGTTATGAATACATTTAAATTAAGCCCAGTAATATCGTATTTTGTTAAATGGTGACTCCAATTAATGAAGTATTGAGTATGGAAACTAAAAAGTCAACATTATCAACTACAGGAAATTTTTTATATGCCGTGATCATGATTTAATGTTATTGACAACATGCTTTACAATTTCTAGATTAGTTGTTTCATAATGTTACGATTCATAGCAGAAAACAATACTGATGGAAATAACCACTTACATCACCATCTAAACACTAGGTTACTCAAAATATAATGTGACTGCATGAATTTACCTATGGACTTACTTACCAATTGTTATTTAGTTCAGTTCGAATAACTATAACTTCAATGTAGGTCATTCTAAATTTGTGTTTATAAATGTTGCATTGAACTAATTCACAATCGACAGTTTAACTCTTTTCTAATATTTTATTACACAGTTGTTTAAGTATAAATAAATCATCGTTTGGTGATCAAAATGAAGTTTCATTGTCTTTCTTCTTAGTAGCATATAGAAACACACATATCTCGACATTCGCAATTACATAAGTATCGTTGTAATTGCTTAGGTTTGACTACATTGTATTACTGAAGAATTGAAAGATTTGGTACCTATTCATAGAATAATCATGCATGATACTAAGATAATGTGATAATAATTCTAGGAATCAATATTCATTTCCATTTTGTTTAAATGACCTATTCATATTTATAAAGAAAATTCCTTGAGCTCTAGTGAGTGGGACAGTTATTACCAATAACAATAGATGATCGTCACGCTATATCACAAATTGATGGAAGTGGGAATTATGTTATATGACACTGGCCGACCGAGTGGTGCAAACAGTTAGGCGTTGGGACAGGGTCTAGTGTCCACATGGTGGAGGAGTTCCATACTAGGCAAAAACAGCTATCAAGTACTCCCTAGTTTCTTATGGTACACTACCAACATTAATCTGTGATGAATTCAATCAATTAAACTTAATACCGATCTCCACCAACCATCTCAATTCAATTAATCCATTTGATAAATTTTGATGATGAACTTTCACATGGCCAAGTCTTCAATGAAACTTAGTTTACGTTTCAGAACAACTCTTTGCAACTTCTCGACCTGTCTCAATTAGCGATTTAGCTATAGAAGATGATGGTTGTTTGTCATTTACATCTATTTTGTAATCCGTGGTCATGTATTTCACAAGTCATTTAAATATATGTTCAACTACCATTACATACGAATCACGATTAGTCCTTCTTATGTATGTATATACACACGCACACACGTAATTCGATAAACGCGGTGGGATGTAACGCAATCATTAAAATGCTGTGTTAGAATTGTTGCTAATCTTTACCTTGAACTATTCACTTAAAATGACGTTAGCAAAATAACATGTTCGGTTGGCAGGTGACTGTAGCTTACGTTTTAGAAAAAACAGTTTGAGTCACCTCTGAACTGTAAGGTGATATAGACAGGTTTGTTAGGCATAAGAAATATGGTGGATTTCAACATTCTATTAATATTTTCCTTCTAACGGCTTATAAACCGTTTCAAGTATCCATACATCAGCAGTGTTTCTATTAACAGATTTTCATTCTTATTCAGTAGTGTCATGTGTACAAATACACTTGATTTTATTGACTAAACCATTTACTTTACTTCTTTTACATTATTCCAGACAACAACTATGAAAGTTTAGAAAGTTTAATCCATGTAGGTATTCTGTAGATGGTACATTTGATTAAACTATCTTTACTTTGACTAATTAATATTATCTATGAATGGTAGTCGGTTGTTTATCTTGTCTTCACATGATAAAGTAATAAATCACAAAGTTCTGATAAGATTCGTCTTCTTATTATGACATCAAAAGAAAATTTTACTATTACCGTTTTTAAGAAAAATTAACAAAATGAATTTACCTATGGACTTACTGAACTAATTCACAATACGACAGTTTAACTCTTTTCTAATATTTTATTACACAGTTGTTTAAGTATAAATAAATCATCGTTTGGTGATCAAAATGAAGTTTCATTGTCTTTCTTCTTAGTAGCATATAGAACACACATATCTCGACATTCGCAATTACATAAGTATCGTTGTAATTGCTTAGGTTTGACTACATTGTATTACTGAAGAATTGAAAGATTTGGTACCTATTCATATAATAATCATGCATGATACTAAGATAATGTGATAATAATTCTAGGAATCAATATTCATTTCCATTTTGTTTAAATGACCTATTCATATTTATAAGAAAATTCCTTGAGCTCTAGTGAGTGGGACAGTTATTACCAATACAATAGATGATCGTCACGCTATATCACAAATTGATGGAAGTGGGAATTATGTTATATGACACTGGCCGACCGAGTGGTGCAAACAGTTAGGCGTTGGGACAGGGTCTAGTGTCCACATGGTGGAGGAGTTCCATACTAGGCAAAAACAGCTATCAAGTACTCCCTAGTTTCTTATGGTACACTACCAACATTAATCTGTGATGAATTCAATCAATTAAACTTAATACCGATCTCCACCAACCATCTCAATTCAATTAATCCATTTGATAAATTTTGATGATGAACTTTCACATGGCCAAGTCTTCAATGAAACTTAGTTTACGTTTCAGAACAACTCTTTGCAACTTCTCGACCTGTCTCAATTAGCGATTTAGCTATAGAAGATGATGGTTGTTTGTCATTTACATCTATTTTGTAATCCGTGGTCATGTATTTCACAAGTCATTTAAATATATGTTCAACTACCATTACATACGAATCACGATTAGTCCTTCTTATGTATGTATATACACACGCACACACGTAATTCGATAAACGCGGTGGGATGTAACGCAATCATTAAAATGCTGTGTTAGAATTGTTGCTAATCTTTACCTTGAACTATTCACTTAAAATGACGTTAGCAAAATAACATGTTCGGTTGGCAGGTGACTGTAGCTTACGTTTTAGAAAAAACAGTTTGAGTCACCTCTGAACTGTAAGGTGATATAGACAGGTTTGTTAGGCATAAGAAATATGGTGGATTTCAACATTCTATTAATATTTTCCTTCTAACGGCTTATAAACCGTTTCAAGTATCCATACATCAGCAGTGTTTCTATTAACAGATTTTCATTCTTATTCAGTAGTGTCATGTGTACAAATACACTTGATTTTATTGACTAAACCATTTACTTTACTTCTTTTACATTATTCCAGACAACAACTATGAAAGTTTAGAAAGTTTAATCCATGTAGGTATTCTGTAGATGGTACATTTGATTAAACTATCTTTACTTTGACTAATTAATATTATCTATGAATGGTAGTCGGTTGTTTATCTTGTCTTCACATGATAAAGTAATAAATCACAAAGTTCTGATAAGATTCGTCTTCTTATTATGACATCAAAAGAAAATTTTACTATTACCGTTTTTAAGAAAAATTAACAAAATGAATTTACCTTCAAGTGTTGAAGTGGTTCAGTAAGTTGTTTGTCATGACTTTTTAAAGGTGGTTGTAGGATAGTGAAATCAAATAATGTCTAGATGCGTAAAATAAAATGAAGGAATAATCAATAGTATGCTGAAATACTACAGAATATATGAGTTGACATTAATCATTCTTTCATTTACTTTTTCCTTGAATAACTTTTCAAGTTGAATGGTAGTGAATATGTATATCTTAGAAAAAAAGATTTTAGAGATGATGGGTTCTTTTAGTTTAATGTTTTAATTATGACAGTTTCATAATCATTCTACGGAATACCCATTTAGCATATACTTCATAAGAAAGTGAACGATTAGAATTTCTCTACAATTGACCAATACATTTCTTTGGGATTATTGATTAGAATCGTACACGTAATGTGTGCTATGCATTTGATGTACTAATTAGATATCATAGTATCTAGTATCCTATTCCACTAAATGAATATTAGTTAAACACTAATGTATATATGAAATAAACGTTTGTCAATTACCGTGTGTTCTGAACTGTTCACCTTGTTTTGATCAATGATGTAACAATCCATAACTAACTATAAACAATAAAATAAACACAAGATTTTCTTTAAAGAAAAGCTAATGATAATAAAAAGATAGTGGCATTCTAATAGTAATTACTAAGGAGTATTATCAATTATATTACTAATCAAATAGACTGATAACAATAGCTATGTACATGTAAGAATGTATATGTCATTACCAAGGTTTGAATTGAAAATTTCAAATAAACTGAGCATTAGATAGGTTAGTTATAAAAAGTGAGTGATGCATATATTTACAATATTTTAATGAGTAGAAATTAAAATTTCTGACGTTTCGCGACTTAGTGAAAGTCACCTCTTCAGAGAAAAAATGGAACAAATCAAAATCAAAATAAGTTCGCACGATCGAAATGAGAGTTTGATCTTATCATGTCAAATGATTTGGGTCAAAGTGATTCAAAGTGAGACATGTATGAATATGTTAGGGTAATGTGAAAGGTAATGTGAAAGCTGTCAAATGCTCCCTGGTTTTCAATGGTACCCTGCCAATATCAATCTGTGATATATCCAATCAAATAAAAGGAAAATATGTCAATATGTGAGACTAAAATAGTATGTATGTTCATATGAATGAAATTTGACGTGTTTTAACTGTAGTCAGTTGGAGCAAAAGTCCATGTTTGGTGGATGGTCTTCTTTTTGTTAAATGTGAAGCGCTTTAGCTATTCTTCATTCCTTATAACTGGAGAAACCTATTTGAATAATTTGGATATTTTGAATTTGGATTTTTTGATTGTGGTAAATAGCATGTGCAAACTGCTATTGCTGATTTAATTTGTAATTTTTCAAGTTCAACAAGATTATTAAGAGGTTGTTTGGTGTAACGTTCATGTTCTTTGGCATAAGTTTTGATTTCTCGAGAAGACTCTCTAATATACAAAGCATCACAATCAACACAACCACAACCTATCGACTCAATTTTGTATAAAGGTGAAAAGGATCTTGTCCTTCTTTTATACTAATGTACCTCGAATAGTGTTGGTAGTTTTGTAGAATGTTTGGATTCCATGTTGTTGATTATTAGAACTGAATTATGACCAATCTTTTCTAAAATACGTAAATCGCGGGGACACTGCCTTCATATGGTTATTTTGTTATACATTTTTAAATTAGATATCTTGTGGTTAACAATCGAATTCAAAACGTGTATGTAGTAATCCAATATCAATGCTAAGACATATCTGGTAGTTTAGGTAAAACAACTTGTTAACGCTATTAATGTACTGGGTCCTCATTACTAACCCTATTGATATGTATTTTGTCAATGTTGTTTAAGCACACCAAGACTGATCATGCAAAATATGCAATTCGATAGTCGCTCCTTTCAGTATATGTTAACTAATTCTTCTTTGCTTCAAATATACATT
The DNA here is from genome assembly GCA_034768735.1 of Schistosoma mekongi. Classification (NCBI taxonomy): domain Eukaryota; kingdom Metazoa; phylum Platyhelminthes; class Trematoda; order Strigeidida; family Schistosomatidae; genus Schistosoma; species Schistosoma mekongi. Next base: position 9,435,680 of record CM068307.1, on the reverse strand, counting down.
AACACGCCATAACTCGTTCCCAGTTGCTGTTCATTCAACGATATTACAGATTAATAATTTCCTTGAATTATAGCTTCACATAACATCCCATATCTTCTGTCGCTCCTTTATTACGTCAGTTGCTGACCACATCATCAGCTTATCTGACACAATATGGGTAAGATATTCGGCTAATAAAAGCTTTTGAGACGTTGTAGACATGCATTCTTTGATGTAATTCAAGTAAACTAATTTATAAACTTTCAGTATAATTTGTATGACTATACTATCGTCCATCTTATTTGGCTTATTATATTATTTGTATGATAGACTTTGTAGGAATGGCTTCCATAAAACTCGACGAAACTTTTAGAAACCTTGAAGTCGAAGATGTTTTGTCTAATCACCGTTCGATTGAACCATCCAGAATCTTGACATGTAGCTTTCCATAAGGACAAAATAGGTGGTAATCACTTTTAACTGATTGAGAGAATATAATGATTATTTTATTTCTACTGATAATTATAAATACTCAAATATTTCGTACCATATTTATTACTAACTGGAATAAAAGTTTCCTCCTACTTGTTTTCTATCTCTCGACTTGCGACGAAAAGGTTTTAATGAGTCCGATGGCTGAAGTTACACACGATATTAGCAGAATCAAACGCAATACGTATCAGACCTATATTCCTCACTTGTTATACTTATCGCTACCACTAGAATAAATCCCTTCGCCTCTATTACAGATAGCATTTAACTGAGTTACTTTGTTACCTTATCTGTTTTGATTTGTGGCCCTAGGTGAATATTGATTTCTTCCTTCTAAATATCAAATTGAAGTGGGGGGGGGACTACATCATAAACATAGGATTTAAAATCAAATACTCTCTCCTTGATATTCAAATAAATCACATTATTAGTATTAGACCTGTTTATGGCAAATGGAAACAATTATAACCAGTTATAATTGTATTTTGAATTGGCAAAAAACCACCTACCAAACATATATCTGGCATATATTCTAATAACTCTTTGAATGGACAGTGTGTTGTATTGCTAAGTAACTCCACAATTTCAGGCCATCTGTAAGTAGTATAACATAAAGTCTAAGTTAAAACGTTATGGTGAATATGATACTACTAATCTGAATTAAGTGAATCACTGAAAATCATCAATTTGATAGAAATTGGGTGTTGTGCATATTGTTAAATTTAATGCAGCGAATAAATCGGGGCTAAGCAACTACTAAATACCATGAAGCATTGGACAGCTGTTTCTTTCAGGTATAGGCCTCCTAATCAATGAGCATTCACTACCCACCAAATGATCGAGCCAATGGCCTTCAGGCTGCGTGACAACCTCATGGATATTAGACCAGTGAACTGGCCGGTATCCAACGGTTGGTATTTCTAACTTCATTTAATTCACTACCAGTTTATTAGTGAATAACGTCTGGAGGTAATCCCTAGATTTCTAAAATATATTTTGACTTTTCTTAGGATTAATGGCTGCAGTATGTTACATTAAGACATTTTAGTTAGTTTATTCAATCTTAGTCTAACTTGATAGAGTTCAAGTTTGAATTGTGCCATTGATATGATCTAAGTTTATTGATTAAACTGTTGATCAACGCATATTTATTCTTTCAGTTAATCACAACTTTATGGTATACATTTTGTAAATTTTCAAGACGTATGAGCCCCAAGTTGTTTGTTTAGTTAAATTTAGTTTCCTTGTACTATGATACCATCAAACTTTAGATTTTACTTCAAGTATGTATTATTACAGTGAATCTGATTTCTTAGACATTTATTCATTAATTATTGTTGATCTAGATATCACGGAACTCATTTAACATCGATATTACGCAACTATTTTGTTTATTATGGTTGTTAGTAATTTTATCATTAGCAATATGATATTTGTCAATAATAGATTTATACTTGAATTTAATAGATACATATATTACTCTACTCTCAGAAACTTAAGTAAGTAACTACTAGTTAATTAAAGAACAAACATTAGCATCATAAGTTCGGTAGAGTATACTTCAAGTCTAAATTAATAAAAGTAAGTGAATATACCAATATGTCATCGTTGAGGAAAAATGGAAGGTATTCATTCATAGCAGATTATTCAACTGTAACTAACCGTTTATGAAATACGATTTCTCTAACAGTTGCTTCGTTTTGTCCTGTTATTGCATAATTTAAAAAGTACGATCCATTATGATCTGCTTTAATCTCTGCACTATTTGATAATAGATATTCTACTGCTCGACTATTATCCTTTATAGCAGCAATATGCAATGCAGTCATCTATAAGTTAGTAGTAACATATCAAAAATTACATATACATTTTATAACCAACTGATTAAACAATCTAGATGTTTATTTTGTTTATTTTCGTCACAAAATGATGTTAGTTGAGTACCAGTGGAGTGCTGAACAACAGTTTTCCCTAGTATTGAAATCCTCCGTGGCAGTGCACACGTCGATTTCACGGGGGGGAATCGAAACTAAAACCTTAAGGTCTTATGGGAAATGCTTATTCACCTGCACCACTGAACTGGGTAGCAGGCATCAAATTGTATAATTTCCACTTCCATCAGCTTGTGATATAGCGCAACAATCATCTGTTATAATTAATGTAGATGATTAGGTATTTGCCGTAAGACTTTAAGTTCTTGGATGAGACATTTTAGAGAAATAAAGGTTGAGCACTGCCACGGACGAGTCCTATACTAGAACAAAACAGCTGTCCAATGATTCCTAGTTTTCATTAGTACCCAGCCAACATTAATCTGTGACAAACGGAAACGACTAAACTTAATACCTATCTCCACAAAAACTCGATCTAGAAGCTTTCCATTATTTATTATTTTAACTCAATAAGTCAGAACATTTTTATTTCTCATGTCAATCACTTAAAGCGTCGAGGTTTCACAAGTCTGTTAAAAATGGAGCACATACAATATTAAAAGAAATCAGTTATAACTGACTGCCAAATATTCTGTATCCTGACTTGTAAAATCCAATAGTAGCCAAGAATAGGCTTCAATTAATAACGACACTAATAGTTTGAAAGAAATGTATGTTATAACAAAATCTTTCTGTAAGATTTTATCGTAAACATTCATCCCTTTCGACTTACTGAAGAAGATAAACTTAATTTGAAATGTTTATTGCTAAGAATCGACATTAATAGGACAATAAACAAATATCACGTTCTGTTTACGGACCCCCTATGAATTCAATACTCACAATTCTACCTGAGATTAAACCGAAAAATTAAGTTGCAGTTAGTCACAGGATACTGTTAAATCAAGTCAGACTATAATGATAAACACTCTTAAATATGTAGTTAATTTGTGATATATTATAATCTTTATCTAATACTGTTAATGAGTTACTACCTCATTACATGCAGGTACATCCAGCCGATGAGTCCTGAATAGGACGAAACGCGCGTCCTAGATTCCACTTGCCAGTCACAATCCAACTTATATCATTACAAACTTGTTTGATAACACAAGTAACAACTTCTCATTGGGATATTGTAAAATCAATCTCATTAATGATAACATGATTATAATATTATTCATGTGTTATATGAATAGGTTTTTCTAATCTAAAGATAGTTTACGTCTTCAAATAATGACAGTTTGTGTGAAAAATTATCGAAACGCTTTCGTTTATAGTGTATTTTAAGGCTGTATGTTATGAAATTTTAAAAGACTACAGCAAATCCAACACGAAGATATGGAGAACAGAGTTAATCTCTAAATAGGTGCTTAAATTAAAGAAGTAAGCTTATATAGTATTTCATCAACAATCTCCACAACATCCAATTACAAACAATATCAGCTCATTAGTGACTAAATCTATTAGGTAATTCTTGGAGTTCTAGTGCAGTTCAACCATGTTGGGTGTGAGGCAATTATCCTTCGATGGCAATCAGTGAGGTCAAGAAAAACCTATCACAAATTAACTGAATTAGAAAGATTAATCATTAGGACTGAACTCAATAGCTTAATAGTTAGGCTTTCACGGAGGAACCAGAGGGTCCTGGGTTTGATCCTCAAAGGGGTCGTGGACACTCACTGATGAAGAGTCTCATACTAAGCCGAACTAGCTGTCCAACGCTTCCAGGTGATTAATGGTTGTCAAATTCAGACTGATTCATAATATCAAATTTACTAGAATTCGCTTAGAATCTAAATTCAGTGTTTATATACTACTGATACTTTAATAAAATATGATGATACGCAGAGGAATAAACTCACTCCATTATAGTTTGTTTGATTCAATAAAGTAGGATTAATTTCTAAGAGAAGTCTACATGTTTCGACATTTCCTTGCATTGCAGCGTAATGTAAAGCTGTGTTCCCTTCATGACATCTATGAGAAGAAGACATGTCAGTGATTGTGATTAACTTCTTAGTTTCCTGTATACCAGTTAACAAGGAAACTTCATTAAATTTTGTAAACAAAAATTTTAACTTGTTGAACAATAAGTAAACATTAATAGCAACAAATGTATTCAGCTAAGAGGTTTATTTCCGACTAATTTATTATCAAGCAATATAATCGAAAATCATTTAGAAAGGTCGACTAGAAACTCTTTTACTGCAGCGATTCGTCGCATGATGTTCAGGAGCCGCACATTCATATACCTCCGGTTAAAGAAAAAGCCGCTACAACTAGCCAATTCACTGTGTATTTACCACTATTCCCACTTTCATCAATTTGTGATATATATGTATATATATACTATTGTATAGCCTTATAATGAATTCGTTGAAAAGCGATCATTTCGCTTAATACGCTCATTTTATGATTTAATGAGCATATTTAAACTAATATACAGAAACCTTAAGAGTGATTTCTCTCATCATCAGTTTTTTTTCGGGAATAACTTACTAATGGAGTCTCTTTTTGTTTTATGATTCGCATTCATGAGTTCTGAGCTTAACATTCATCATGAACTAACCACTCTACCTCTATACTCACCGTATACTGCATTGTTCTACAATGTCAGTTATATACACTGATGTCTTATATAACTATATTTCTTAATCATATAAAACCGTCTTGGAAAAGACCAATCTTTTTAAGACTATGCACTATGTTACGAAATGAATCAAATGGTATTGCCTTAAATGATTAATAATGTTAAACTCATACTAGCTATGTAGTTATTACTCACCTGTAAAGTATGAATAACAGTACTTAGCCTACATGATACTCAACATCTTATTAAAATCTCATTTAGCAAAGGTATACTTTAATGAAAATTAACGAACTCTTAGTCAATGTATATGAAAGTAAAATTAATTCTACTGAACGGTTAAAAAATTAGTCAAAAGATTTAGTCAGTTTATTTTTTAACCATACAAATATTGCAATAGATTTTTGTGTTACGTCACAGATTGATGCTGGTAGGGTACCAGTGAAAATAAGGGAGCACTAGATAGCTGTTACGATCTAGTATGGAACTCTTTATCAGAGTTTGTATCGCACTCGACAAGTCTGAATTCTACTAGTCACGATTTTTCACTAGAGCTTCAAGAACATCATTAGGTTAGTCATTAGTATTTGCCAATCTGACAACCTTGGGCAAATCCTAGGGTGTACACTGCTGATAAATTTCAAACTAGAGCAAAACAACTGTCCAGTGCTCCCTTATTTTCAATAGTACCCTACGAGCATCAATCAGTGACGCATTCAATCAATAACAATTACCGATCTCCACAAAATATCCTTTTACTTTCATTCCTTGAAAAAACAGTAAGCCATTATGTTGGAATTTATTTGTTTCGTAGATAACTGGGTTAAAATGATTGAAAGTGCTGAACTAGTTAAAGTTTTACAGTTAAAAATGATTAGTAGATAATGATTATTGATAGTGTTTCTTTTTTGTATCTACACAACTTGAATGTTGGCTAAAAAGAAATTTGATTTAACATTGAGCGGCTGGTGCCGGGAATCTCTTGATATAACCAATTTTATTAGTAATGAATAAAAAGATTATTATTATGGCTAAAATATACAATCTTCTTAAAGCTCACCTTCGAAATAAGCAGCCATTTCGTAGAAAAAGTTCCAATAACTTATCCTGTCCATAATAAGCTGCTATATGTAATGGTAGACAACCTTTACTATCAGCCATATATAATGTTCTCATACCGCCATTTGTATTCAGTATAGCTTGTGATATTCGTAAACGACCGAACTTAGCTGCTAGGTGAAGTGAACTACTTTTATCCATATTAACAATTGTTACTTTTGCACCATATCTTAAACAGAATAGACTAGTCTCTACAAGACCCAATTCGATTGCATAGTGTAACGGCGTACATCCATAATTGTCTGGATCATTTAATAATTCAGGTAACACTGTTAACTAGAAAAAAAGCATCTTGTAAGTATTCAGATTATACATCTTTTCTGTATTAAAAATCTTTACTATCTAAATGTTGGTTACTGAAACATTGATGTCAAGCGATTCAAAGTTATGAATAAACATAACTACGTAGAGTATATTTATACATGCTTGATTTTTGTTAGTGTACACTGATGAAGAGTTATAAACAAATCTGTAGTACAGTCTTGTTTTTTCATAATTTAATAAGTGGTATAAAGTTGGTGTTAAATACTTGAAGACTAAATTGTGCATATAATGATATGAAAGTGATTTTTTGAATGTGTGGATTGAATTTAACAGTGACATCTAGAACATACCTACAACTCACTTACTTTAAGTCTTGCCATTCGCTTAGTGGCTGTATTAAACAGTATAAAATTGTTGTGATACAAGACAGTTTCTTTTTAATTTTTTCGTTGACTAAGTAAAACTGAATGCATAGCTTCAATATAGGCATTAAAGATTGTAAGCAGAATCTGAAAATTTCCATACATGGAATTCGCCGCTTTCATTTGTTCTAATTTTTACACTGAGACTTAAATACGGTACCCTATGATTCAGAGACCAACTATTTAAGTGTTTAATGCAGCCACTAGGTGGAAGATGATTCGCAAAGTAGACGACATACGTATTCGAGATTTCACCGTTAACCTCAATCCATGCATTTAGAAAATTTCTTTAATGTTCTTATATGCACAGTTTAGTCGCCAAATATTTAATACCAATCAATGATTCCATTTTATTTAAACTTTTAGCAATTTATTTCGTTTTTTTTTTTTTGAAATTTATTCTTTAATGGAATGGTGTACAGAAAGTAACGAAAAGTCGGATGTTACACGTTTTGAGAGAGAGAGAATCCTATGATCAAGCAATTCACATATTCTAGGTGAATTTCAAAATTAAACTCAAAAGCATAAACTATCCAAGTTTCATTGTTTTTATGAAATCGAAAACACAATTAACTCGCTTTTTACTATCAGCATTAAATCACCAGTTCATATTTAAGAACATATGGGATATGCATTTTTAAAGCATCCTTGAAAAATAAATCAAGCAAAATCAAGTACATAAAGTTTAGGATGTTCTCAAGAAATCAGTGCTTAGATAAATAAAACATGAAATGTATAGTTATCAAGGTACATGATATCGCTTGCTGTTAGAGTTACGACTTTGTCTTTCGACCATTATATTTGCTGCTTTTGGTGTCAATGCTCTTCAACAGACCTGGCTGGTATGGTATAACCTTGAGGAGCAATTATTGCAGCCATTATAGCCCGACTGATTCATTACAATAGGCAAGCCCAACCATCACGTCAAGGAAACTTCTACTATTGTTAATGTGATGTTAATCTGCCTGTGTTTCAGAAGTATGGCAACTTGAACCTATACACACATGTACCATACATACATACCATGAACATGAAATATGACCCCTATAAATCATAAAGAATCGGTAATTAAACGAAAGGTTACTAATGATAGTGAATGAAATTTTAGATGTGTTAAGGACTGATGAAGTTAGAAATTATGAAACAATCATTAGTAAGACCAAAAATAGCCCACAGATTTATTGCCTCACATCATAAAGCAAATAAGCTATGTCTGGTTTTTAATAGTTTACCAGAAGGTGGTAATTTATTAAGATACCTATCCCATTTTGTTTATTATTTTAATTACATAGACATTATGAACGACTAAGATAATTAGTCTCTTTGATAAATTGTGATAATACAATAGGCAGACGACGTTTATCAGAACTATGTGATGTATATTTGTGCAGTACATTTAGAACTATCTGATCAATCATAAACTTTCTAAGGCGTTTATATACGAAGAAAGTTAATTAGACGAACTTGAAGTATGAGATTAGGAAACAGAGATAATAAGGTGAACATTGGGAATTACACTGTACCACGGAGGTTAAATGAAAGTATAAATTGTTTTTGAAAACACAATGGAATGATGGGTTGTTGAACTTCTGTGTAGCTAAAGCTTCAACAATTTTTAGTATACGTCCTAAAGTACTCTTAGCTAAACAAAATGTCAACCTCCCTCTTTATGTATTCAAAAATAATTTATACTTTCATTTAACCTCCGTGGTATAGTGTAATTCCCAATGTTCACCTTATTATCTCTGTTTCCTAATCTTATACTTCAAGTTCGTCTAATTAACTTTCTTCGTATATAAACGCCTTAGAAAGTTTATGATTGATCAGATAGTTCTAAATGTATTGCACAAATATACATCACATAGTTCCGACAAGCTTTGTCTTCTTATTTCATTATCATAATTTTGTAAGACAATATTGTATGTATAATCAACATAGAACCTAGCACATGTGTGCATCGGTTCAAGTTGCAATACTTCCATAGCACTGCAAGATTAACACCACCGGCATTAATAGAAGTTACTTGAGTAAAATAAAATAATAATAGTAACAAAAAGTGTGAACACATAGAATATGGTTCAGGAAGCGTAGAAAGAAAGTTAAAGTTAAGGCTCATGATTTAGGGGAGGACAGTGAGTGAATACATCTGCGCGATTGTGACCGATTCTGGGCCATGCCACTCAGTGTTTCTATCCACTGGTTACGGTAATCGCTAGGAACCCATTCAAGTAAGACACTATTATGTTAATGTGATTTCACTAGTAGTCTAAACATTTAACCTTCTAGTTGATTCATAAAGTTTTGTCAGCATTTATGAACAACATTTCATCATAAACATTACAAAAACAAAAAAAATGTTTTATAAAGCAAATTTGATTGCATTGTAGTTAGGTAACAAGTTACATAATGAATCGGTTAGTTTTTAGTATCAGTTAACATTTCTACACCAGATTAATAAAAGAAAGTTTAATTTTTCAATATGAATGTCAAATTAGTAGTAGAAGTAATATTAACATAGATAAAGCGTAAAGATGATTCGTTGCAAACAAATGAAATTAAATGTTGTGGATGATGTTTAATGTTAATTTGATATCAAGAATTAGCTTGAATTAGACAGTCATTAACAGCCAGAAAGCAATGGATAGCTGTCTAGTTCTAATATCGGACTATTAAGTAATACGTACCTTAGATTCCGTTCCAGAGGCTTCAGGGTGAGGAACACCTTACACTCTGTACCACGGGTCGGCCAGTGTTTCACTTCAATCAATTTGTGATATGGTGCAACAATCATCCATTGTCATCCGTAATAATTATCTCACTGCCGACAAATCTGGACGCCACCAGTCATGACTTCACGCCAGAGCTCCAGGAATATCCTTAAATCACTTACTAGAAAGCTGATTATTGTAATTGAAATGAGATGATTTATGGAGATTGGTATTAAGCTTAATTGATTGCATTTACCACAGATTGACGTCAATAGGGTTCCACTGAAAACTAGACAACTCTGAACAGCCGTTTCGTCTTAGTACGGGACTCTTCAGCAGCGCACTATCCATCTCTTCCTGTTTTCTAATGGTACCTAACCGACATCAGTCAGTGACAAATTTAACCAAGCTTCATACCAATCTCTATAAACTATCTAGTTTAAAATGTACACATTCACTTAATAAAATGAAATACGGTAGGTTAATTATAGTCAAACTGGAAAATTTATTTTTCGCCATCTATTAGTCTTACATTTTTCAATGTTTCATTTGAATCACATATCTCATCAAAACAACTTAAAACAAGTAAATGTAATAAATTTCTATGTTTCACATCATGATGCTTTAATTCAGCTCCATTATTCAATAAATAGTTGCATGTATTCACTGAACCTTTGATTGCAGCTGACATTATTGGTGTATAGCCATTTATATCAGATTGATTGATTTGTGCTCCCTAGATTTAATTACAAAGAAGATGTTAATTAAATTGTAATGTATACTAGTTTATGAAATACAGAGTTAAACTTAAAAGCTAAATATCACTACATTTAGTTACCTGTAATCATCACAGATTGATGTTAATTGGGTATCACTGAAAACCAGAGGGCAATGAACTTTCTTTTCTTCCTAGTATAGGACTCTTCCATGTCAGTACGTACTTTTAAATCAGTCATGGAATCTAATGTAAGGCACTCAGGTTAGCCAAGGCTCAACGTTTGGCATCTCTCGGCTATCCGGTGTCCAACGATAAAATTCCCATTTTTATTAATTCGTGACATAGCGTAACGATTATTTCTTGACAGTATCGAAGGTACACACTCTTGACAAATCCACAGTAGGGAAAAAATAGTTGTTCAGCGTTCCCATGTTTCTGCTGCTACCTAACCAACATCAATCTGTAACTGACACAGACATATTAACTTAGTACCTTTCTCCATAAAACCACCTGTATTCATTATATTGTTGATTTGTTGGTACTCAACAATGTTACTATTTTGAACTTGAAATATCCTACTTGTGATTGGAAGTAATACCACTCACTGTTCTTAAATTTACCTAAACTGATGTTGTACAAAATTATTTATTCCTTGACATCATTATTATAAATTCACGCCACTTAAATGAATAGCATTTGGTGATGCATTGAAGACTGTCACAGTGAAAAATTCTGGATTGGCGTTTAGTGTATAGTAATTAAAATTTATGCTCTCAAACAGCTGTGATGTTAAAGGGTTGAAGGTTAGTAACACAATGTCTTAAACTTAGGCTACAAGCCAAGTTCTACCTGTCAACAAGATGTATTCCTACACTTGACAAAAATGATCAACTTTATTGTATTCGATGCTGTTTACCCTGTTTCTCATTCGGTGAAGTTAGTGGTGGCAGTAATGAAAGATATGTGCGTTGATGGTTTGAAATAAACACTAACGAGATGATAAAACGTTTGGCATTCTTAACTACTTTACATTGTGTAATTTGATTACTAAGCCGAATTATTTATTGCAAAAGATTTTACTATTTTAAAGGCAAGAACCAAGAGTCATTTCAACGCTGTTGCATTCATAGCAACAATGTGCTCATTAAGCCTATTCTTGTATGTCTGAATTGTACAAAAATTATTATTGTTTATTTTAATCTGACATCATAAGTCAGTTGAAGTTAGACAACCAATGAAAACCAGGAAGCGTTAGATAGTCGTCTTATTCTTCTATGTGACTCTTCAGCAATTCTTATTGACGACCAAACCAGCAAATTAAAACCATGACCTTCATATTGCTCTGCGAACGCTTTATTATTAGACCACTGAGCAAACCGGCACCCAACTCTAAATGGTTGAACTCCTCAGATCACTTTATCTATAAGAATCTTTAAAATTTTGTTTTGCAAATATTTCACCAAATGGATTCGTTATATAATTATATCTTGGTAATAATGAAATCATTTTCTGATTAAAATGATTATTTCAAATAGTTTACACATAAGTAATAATTGATTGATTAATACAATAATCTGTATAAGTTGGATTGTGACTGGCAAGTGGAATACAGGACCCGCGTTTCGTCCTATTTGGGACTCATAGGCTGGATGTACCTGCATCCGAATGTTGATGTTCACAGTGGGATTCGAACCCAGTTTGTTTCGTGTCAAACGCCACACGTTTATCCTAACACAATAATCTATAGTTAATCATTGATTAATCAATAAGTACTGATATCAGAATTAATCAATAATTTATAGTAGGTACTACTCATAAGGCCGACCATAAATAGTAGGTAGCACAAACGGTAAATAGTACACGAGATGAGTTGTGATTTGACTAGAAGCAAAGTCTGATCACAATATGTGGGAGAATTTAAGACAATCAAGAGAAGTAGGCCTACAACTAATATCTATCAAAGAACACAATAGACGTACAAATGGATAATTAAAAGTAATATGTATATAACAATTAGGGGGTTTGTGGAGATAGTTAATATTCAATTTTGACATCACGAATTGATGTGAATCAGACAACCATTGATCACCTGGAAGCACTGGACAGCTGTTTCGTCCTAGTATGGGACTCCTCAGCAGTCCTCAGTGGTCCAATGGTAGAGCGTTCGCCGCGGAGCCAGAGGGTCCTGGGTTCAATCCCGTTGGGGTCGTGGATGCGCACCGCTGAGGAGTCTCATACTGGTACGAAACAGCTGTCCAGTGCTTCCAGGTGATCAGTGGTTGTTTAATATGTATATATTATTTATAGCGTTCTCTATTTACATTAATCATTTACAATTAATTTTGGCTATGTCAAAATCACAATATTAAAGGAAATGCCATAATATTAGAATATTAAAGTAGTATAGAAATTATTACCAAATTTATTAGGTAATCTACAATATTGACAAAATTATGTTTTGCTGCTATATGTAGACATGTTTCTTCATTATCATTAATACAATGAATTAGTTTGATTTGTTCTTCTAGTTTTATATTTTCAATAATTAATTTCATACATTCTAAATCACCACGTAGAGCAGCATAATGTAGTACTGTTTGACCATTATTATCTTTGACTAATATATCTGGTTTATATTGAAGACATTTCTGTTATGTAATATGCATTGAAATAGAAAAAAAATAAGAATTAAGTTAAAGATTAGATGATTAGATCATTTTATAAAAAAAAGATTGGAATAGTTTAAAGATTATTTACAATGAGTGATGTGATAGAAATCTAGAAGTACTCGATTGATTGTTTTGTGCTAATTTACAAATCCACAGGAATGTATACTTATAACCTCTAAAAACTTACAAAATTCAGAATTTAGCAAATTTCACGGAGAAAATGCTATCCTTAGTGTATATCATTACCAAAGTTTGACTTGAAAGTTTCAAATCAATTGAGTATTAGATAGGTTATTTATAAAAGGTGAGTGATGCATATATTTGCAATATTCCAATGAGTGCAAGTTACCACTTCAGAGAAATTAATAACTGAATTGAATTAACACATACACACACAGCAACAATTGAAAAGGATTGCTCAAGACAGAGTTCAATGGAGAATCCTGGTAAGCGGCCTTCGTTCCTCAGTGAGGAGTAACGAGCGTAAGTAAGTAAGTAAGTAAGATTAAATAATACAATGGAACAACTCAAAATAAAAATAAGTTCGTACAATTAAAATGCTAATTTGGTCGTGTCATGTTGGCCCATCCATTTAGTGCAAAAATATCACTGCCTCTAAACTGATTCCGAAGAGTCAACAAACTCATTACATCAGAAGATGACAAGAAATCTGAATACAAAAATATAATCAGCATCTTACGATTTAATAATTTTCTAATGAATATTATTAAAAATTTACAAAAACGAAACGACCTATTACTGAGTAATAGTAAATCAATTGATATATCATGCATTGGTACAGCCGTTCTACCTTACCGCCAAGACGCAACAGAAGAATTGCATAGAATTCTAAAACAGCATGGAATCCAAACATTCTACAAAACTACCGACACTATTCGAGGCACATTAGTTTAAAAGAAGGACAAGATCCTTTTCACCTTTATACAAAATTGAGTCGATAGGTTGAGGTTGTGTTGATTGTGATGCTTTGTATATTAGAGAATCTTCTCGAGAAATCAAAACTTATGCCAAAGAACATGAACGTTACACTAAACAACCTCCTAATAATCTTGTTGAACTTGAAAAGTTACACATGAAATCAGAAATAGCAGTCTGCATATGCTATCTACCAAAACCATGAAATCCAAATTCAAAATATCCAAATTATTCAAATACGTTTCTCCAGTTATAAGGAATGACTAATAGAATAAGCGCTTCACATATTGTTAAAATCAACTGCACTTAACAAAAGGGAAGGCCTTTCTATTTATCTAACATGAACTTTCTATCCAAGCAACCATAGTTAAGATACATCAAATTTCATTCATATGAATACACACAATTTTATCCTCATCTTACATTAGTGTCTTTCACATCACACTAACATATGCATACATGTCTCACTTCGAATCACTTTGACCCAAATCACTTGACATGAAACGATGAAACTAGCATATTGATTGTACGAACTTATTTTGATTTGTTCCTTTGTATTATTTAATCTTGTATTAATACGATTCAGTTATTGATTTTTCTGAAGAAGCGACTTACACTAAGCAGCAAATTGTCAGAAATTTTAATTTCTACTCATTAGAATGTAGCAAATGTATGCACCACTCACATTTTTCGCTATCCTTTGGTTACGGAATGACTACATCATTAATCAATGAGTAACAAGAAATATCATATCATTTTAGGTTTTCATGTTGATAGGATTTTGTCGGCTTAACTACAGTTTGACTAACAATTTGCATTATTGAACATCAAAATTCAAAAAGAACTATAATATTTAGTGTGATACATTACGAAACGTCTCATCATTACGTTCTGAAAACTTTGTTATACAATAAATGCATGACATTTTTTTCCTAAAGCGAATAAACTACACTTAAGTTAGTGATTTTGGGATCTATCTACATGTTTCAAAAACTCTTACTTTTAACTGAAATAAATGTTATAAAACTTATAGCATAGAATAATACATACATTTAATAATTCAAATGATCCTGAATTAGCTGCTGTATGAATCGGTGCAAGACCTTCACCATCAAGTAAGTTAATTAGTTGTTTTATCTTCGACTGGTTATTGATTCTTTGATTACATTTATCTTGATGTGTGCTGAATTCAAAGGAATCGATAATTTTTTTGGATTTCTCAGTAAAATTGTTTGAAAGTATGGAGTATTTACGACTAAATATTGAAGCAAATTTATAACTATCTAAGTTGCTAGGTACAGATGAATGATATTTATGCCACGAAGGAACTGTAACTGCTGTCGTAGGATCATCATGTTGTTGTATATCATACTGATTAAATTCTAAAAGAATTTTGACACATTGTATACTTAATTGAGAAATTGCTTCATGAATTGGATACTTTCCTAAGGCATCCGGTTGATATATACTTCCGCCAGCTTGTATCTTTATATAAAAGAAAATGAATAGAAAACAAAGGTTAACACTATTTAGTTATAAATTCTACACAGCTTTAGAAAATAATATCCATTTGAACTCTTATCTTTTTTGAATGTTTATATAGTCTTGTTAAAGTCTGTTCAAGATAAACCATAAAACTTTGAATAGACTATCAAGAAATTTTTTGATGTATTAAGTAAAACAACTCAATTCAAGCAAGTATGAATTTCAATGGAAAGAACAAACACTGCAATTATGACTGTCAACATTGTGTACTGATAAGAATATAGAACGTATTGATTTTCATGTACTTTCATGTCGTAATGCCTTGTTCATATGAATAATAATAACTATGTGTTGAGGAAATGATCTATGAGTACAAGTATAAATGAGATTCACTTTTAATGATCATCACGGTTATCGTAAATCATCATTATCATCATCAACAACGTAGAACTGGACACATACGCTCGTTGTCATACCACATTAGCACTACCAGATTACAAAGGTAACATAGTAACAGTATACGAGAGGGAAGGGTAAAGTAAGGTGTGCAGAAAATAATAATCTAGATTAGGTTAAAGAGTCAATACACTTGCGCCACTATGACCGATTCTGAGCCATGTCATCAAGTATCTCCAGCCATGTATTGCGACTATCACGCGGACCCCAACCAGGTAATCTATATCTACCAACATGAAAGAAGATGAAATACATTTATTATCACTGTTTGGAATTATTTTAGTCAGTATAAGACTGATCTACTCTGAACTTTGTACTAAAATGGTAAATATACTCCACAAAGGTTACTACTAGGCTACTGAGCCCAGACAATCATACTTGTGCAAATACACTTGTAATTATAATATATTTGAATCTTGCAGTTGATTAATCGTGGATTGAAATTTTATCAGTCTCTGGACTTAGTCTAGACTCAGTAGCCTAGTGGTGAAATCTATGGGGTTCGGTACGAACCGGATTGAGTTCAGGTCTCGGTGTGAGCATCAACACTGGGATGCACGTATATCCAGCTGACGAGTTCTGGATGGGAAGAGGTGCATTCTGCGTTCCGCTTGCCAGCCACAATTTAACCCAAACAATAATTATAAACTATCGCCGTAGTGAGGCATTCCACTCAGGATGCATATATGGCAACAAAGACTGATCAATTTCAGTTCATTATAAATTAGTGGTAAGATCCAAATTCATTCTAATTACGTATGTATTATTGTCAGGATGTCAGAATATGATATTACTGAGAAAAGGCCCAACCAATTAATTGATATTAACTTGTGCACACGACGTTGTAAAAACAAACGTCAATGAGTTCCTAACTGGTCCTCATACGTCTGCCCGATACACCTCTTTCAATCCCAAACCGGAATAGGAAGAACACAGGCGAATCACATTATGTTTCCAGCATTCGTTTACATACATATAAACCTGACCTCACAGTCAGCCAATTAGGAAATTCACTGCTGTAGCAGTGTATTGAAGTAATGTGTACATGACCAATTAACAGTAGTTTATAACTGAGAAGCGATATGCTAAACGGGAGGATATAGTAAGAGGAACATAATAATAATCAAAATAAATTGTTTACATTGTATGCAATTAAAATAATCTAACTAGTCTTCTAAAACATAGTTCTGATGGTTAGATAATCTCCTTTAATCACCTAATATAACAGTTATGTAAAAGATGAGTATTTACTTGCTTAAATAAGATTCTAAGATAGTCTCATCTAACTGAAGTAACGTAGTGAAGGATACTATTTTTATAGTTTTATAGTTTTCCATATATCCTAGTCAGATTTAGTTATACCTCTGGCTAAATGCTTGTCAGTAAAATAAATTTTACAGTAACTAATAGTTAAAAACCTACTTATTCTTTGTGAAGTGTATAATCACCAAATGCAAGAGTTCATCTAGTGGGTTTTTTGATAAGTTCATTGAATTTCATTTTATTAAACTCGGCACAGACTGATATTGGTATGGTACCATTGAAAACCAGGGAGCACTGGATAGCCGTTTCGTCCTAGTATGAGACTTCTCAGCTTTATGCACCCTAGATTTCACTAATTGGGTTTCAGGTTAGCAGAAACCTAACCGTCTACGCCACTGGGCCAGCATCCAATCATAAGATTCGCAGCTCTATCAGTTTGTGATATAGCGCGTCTATGGTTAGTTGTTATTAGTGATAACTGTCTCATTCCCGACAAGTCTGAACTACTCCGGTCATATCAATCCATAAACCACCTCAAATCAAGTTTATTAAATGTTAATTCATTACACTCACAACTTTATCTTTATGCAACATGAAAAATTAAGTCCAAAGTAGTATGGTAACATAAAATGCTAATTTAATATTGAACTATATATTACTCATTCAATAAAAGCAAACAATCTTATATTCTTACTAAGAATTGTAAACATGCAGCACTATCATTAAAACAACAATAATGAACTGGTGTTGCACCTTGTTCGTCTGGTGTATTTGGATCCACTGTAATTTCAAGTAGAAGCTGTAATATAATAATCAATTAAATTTGTATATATTAGATTAACAAAAGCTCATTAGATAAACTAAATTATAGCCTATGAGTAAAAGTTGATTATAGCTAGTACATTTCTTTCCGAAAATTTATATCTGTTGAACAAAATTGTTATATCTCGTACTTGATAACTTGACTAGCCGCGAACAACCTTAGCACTCGAACGCCTTGAACCATCCTAGTCGTAAAATCAGAAGATAGAAGACGAGAAGACAGGAAACTTTATTCCAGTAAAATGGAGATTGACTGATGTACAAAATATTCGTACATTAATAGTTTTCTAGAACAAATAAATCGTGCCAAAGAACATGAAAGCTACACTAAACGACCTCTTAATAATCCTGTTGAACTTGAAAAATTACAAATTAAATCAGCAATAGCAGTACATGCTATCACAACCACAACCATAAAATCGATATTAAAAATATCCGAATCATTCAAAAAGGTTTTTCCAATTATAAGGAAAGATGAATAGCTGAGGCGCCTCACATTTTGTTAAATCCAACTGCACTTAACAAAAGGGAAGGCCTTTCTATCCACCCAACATGGACTTTCTATTCAACTAGCCCCAATTAAAGTACATCAAATTTCATACACATGAACATACATACAATTTATTTTCACATATTTTCCTCACACATCACACTAATATTTACATACATGTCTCATCTCAAACCACCTTGACCTATATGACTTGACATCATAACACGATCAAACTCAAAATTTTGATTGAACGGGTTTATTTTGTTTTTAATTTGTTCCACTGTATTATTTAATCTTGTGTTAATTAAATTCGGTTATTCATTTCTCTGAAGAAGCGACTTGCACTAAGCCGCGAAACGTCAGAAATTTTAATTTCTACTCATTGGAATTTTACAAATAGATATCACTTATTACAAATAAATCAATATTATGATCCATCCAATCTGAATTAAGAAGTCTCGACTGCTACCCAATCGGAACACTCCACGTCGAGATTCTATAAGATTCTATCGATCAGTGATTGGACGGAATGTCTCCGGCTCCTCCAAGAGTTCTAGAGGCTTCGTTGAGGTTTTTGGGAGGAATCCCAACAAAAATTAGTGGCAATTAGCAGTGATATGATGAATAAAGGACACTCTAGAATTTGTGTTTAAGTTTCATTGTGAATATTAACAGTACGACATGAATACATTCTGCTAACAAATTTTAGTCGCGACGAAATCCATCTAATAAATTCCACTGTCAGCCCTAATCAATTTGTAGTCATTCAATTGAGTAATGTTCTTTGACAGGTAAATTAGCAACATTTAAAATGTCATTATTCTCTACTTTCTAAATAACTTATTAACGAGATGATCGAAGAATGGGACATTAAAAAGAAGATTATGTAGAAAATCTTCCACAGATCATTATACACACTTTCATAGTTCTGTGCTAATGAGATACAAAATAACCTTAGTAAAATTTTAACCTATCGCGTGAACGTAGTATACTCTGGTGATACTATTGATGAGGAATCGAATAATATCTGCAGTATACCTAACAACAGTGGCTACTTATCTAAATTGATCGATAAACACATGAACCTAAGGAATGTAAAATGCATCTCAACGAATGCCCCAAATAAATCCGTATTCTTGAAACTGATGTTTAAGGATGAAACTACTAGCAACATGTTGACACAACAGCTGAAAAAGTCTGCATAGAACGTTTAATGTAGCTGAATCGAAAGTGATATTCTATAGCTGTGTCAACCATGAACAAGGACAGACTACCTGAATTCTCCGAAAGTATGTGTATTTGCAAATTCCTCAGCTCTTGTGGAACTGAGGACACACAAATCAGCAAAACTATTACCGTATTGACAAAAACACAATTAGAAATAGTTAAAGGATCGATTCTAAAGCATTTAGTAGGAACCTAGTACAGTGTAGATTAAAGAGCATCCTTCAAAATTATTTGTCTCTTGATATTCATATCCAAAAGCTGGACGTTTGTGTACAAAAGAAATTCCTACAACCACTACCCTTACATTAGCTGTCTTTTTAAAACTCAGACTCCATCGTGATTTGGGTCAGTTAATTCATAACTTTTATGGTTTATATACTTAGGTACTTTATTAAGTTTAATTTTGGCATCGGTAATCTTACGCAATTAGTCCTGTTAACTATCTTGTTGTTGCAAAATAATTTACCACATTTTATCTGTTGATTACTATGACTACATAATCATTTTCTTTATTTAGTTTATATAAAAACGTGCTCAAATAACTCAAGATTATAACCGATGTTATTACGTAACTCTATGACACGTTACATATTACTCCTTTATTGTAAACTAGTATATATTAATACAGCAGGCTGATGAGAAACTGATTGAAGTGAAATGTTTCTTCGCTATGTCTTTTCTTAATTATTCCAAATTATTATAAAATGTCATAAAGTCAATTAAATTTACTAATTGAAATTAATGGTATTGAAATTTAACTTATCAATCTTTGGTTTGAAAAATCATTGTAAACCAAAGAGTATTGACTAGATGATTTATTCAAGTGTAGAACTCATTGACGGTGGATATCCACAATCACAAACTTTTGGATATTGTGGTAAACTCTTAACTACTGGCTCCCGACTCCTTAGTCCAATGCTTAAGCGTTTTGACATGAAATCTATAGGTTTGGTGTTTGACGATATTCACTGTCGAGGAGTCTCATACTTGAACGAATCATCTGTTTGATCGTTCTTGATTTTTAATGGTTGTCTAATCCAACTCAATTCATAATAGCGAATTCGAATTCAGCATTTGTAACATATATATATATATATACTACTCAGTTGGAAGGTTATTTCTCATACTGATAGGTACTCAATTAGAGATTGGGTATTAGTATCTATGTTAAATCTGTCACTATAACAACTTCATTCATTCTATTGTTTCACTAGATCGATAGTTCGATTATACATCGTCAATATCATCACTCTGTATATAAATATATTTAAATTAAGCAACAATCATTTTTTATGTTTTCCTTGTTTTACTGTATTACAGTACAGTAAAATTAATCATTATATGTTAAGTAATTAATACTATTCAATCATCAGTATGAAAATTATCTTCGACTTACTTCCAATCCTTCTAAGAAATCTGCTTCACATGCTAAATGTATAGCTTGTGCACCTAATCGATTTTTCATATCGACTTTAGCACCAAAATCAATTAATAACTGAAATATTTGTAAATGTTTATTAATAACCGTAAAATGTAAAAGATGATTTCCCAATTCATCAATATAATTTGGATCTACAAATGTATACAACTATTATGTAAGAATAGATTAAAGTTTATGATTTCATATCATAAAAATGCACAAATAACAATTATTTTATCATTGTGACTATTTAAAAACAGTTAGTCCATTTAGACTGAGATAGTTTGGTATTAAGTCTTAATTGAATGAATTCCCCACAGATTAATTTTGACAAGGTACCATTATAAAACAAAGAGTTCTGGACAACTGGATGAATGATAGGCGTGCCATATCATAAACTGATGGAAATTGGAAATCTACCATTACACACATGCCATCCTAATGGTGAAGAGGGTTAGGTGTTTGCTAACTTGAGGCCCCTGGGGAGGAATCGTGAGTGCACACTGTTGAGGAGTCCCATGCTAGGAAGAAACAGCTGTCCAGTAATCCCTGGTTTTTTATGGTACCCTACCAACATTAATCTGTGATGAATTGAATAAACTAGAGCTTAATACCAATCTCCACAAACCACCTCAATTCTGTCACGCAGTCTATCAATCAACATTGTGTCTTTTCACTTAATAATCCTTAGTCGTTCAAACGTTTTGGTCTGTTAACTCATAACAATGGTCACTAAAAGTGGGTTGAATACCTTTACCATACCACATTTCCATTATAGCAAATTGATTAAAGTTAGAAATGTAAACATTCGGATCGCAACTTTGCAGTTAGTAGTTTAAGCACACATTGTATCCAATACTTATACATTGTACTCGTAGACTTTTAGTCTGTGCTCTACTAGAACGACGTCCAGTGTTTCAATGGCTTTCACTGCCTATCTAGATATAGTCAATCTATAATGTGATAATTCAGATACAACAGTTTCCACCCTAAAATAAATCTAATTCTTCTACTTATGTTACGTGCAACTAGTAAGTTGCTAAATCGTTCATAAAAATAGGTACTTAAACATTTATAACAATTAAGATGAACTTGTATATTCCGTTGATTTGATATAGACTGAAGCTGGTCAGTCTCTGTTGTTATATGTGCATCCTAAACGGATTGCCACGATATAGCGAATTTTTCACAAGTATTATATAATTGTATTGCGACTGACAAGTGGAATGCAGGACGCCTGTTTCGTCCTATTTAGGACTTATCGGCTGGATGTATCTGCAATCATAGTAACTATTAATTATTTGAAAAATATTAAAAAAAAAATAGAAGTTATACACTTTACCGGCTCCATTAATCAATAACCATTTCACTAAATCTGTATGCCCAGATTTCACTGCATAATGTAACATTCGGTTAATATTGTTTTCTGAAGTATTTGAAGAAATTGAATCATTTTGAAATGTATTGACAATATCATCATATTGAAATAATGAATTCGGTAACTATAGAAAATAAAATGAAAATGGAATTTGTGAAAAGATGTCATTTTTTCAAAGTTAAATGAGGATTATTCCTATTGAGAAAATACATGTTTAGTGGTTATAAGATCATGTTAATGTGAATATTTGAATGTTTATTCTATACTCATTTGAGTAGTAAAACAACTGAACAATGATATAAGTAGTGAATTGGTCATTAGATGCAGTTTTCATTTCATGCCAAGATATACAGGTTAAATTTAGTTCACTCCGAAATACCCTATACAATATATTTGTCATATCAGTAAGGTAAAACGCTTTTTTCGGGAACTACACATTTAATACCAGATTGAATTGAGTTGGTTTGTGGAATTAATATTGAGTTTTATTTGGTTGAATCTGTCACAGATTGATGTTAGTAGAGTACAAAGGAAAAACAAGAAGCAACAGATTGCTGTTCCGTCCTAGTATGGGACAGTATACACCCTAGATTCAAAACAATATTTATACATGATGAATTCAATCAACTAAAACTCAATACCAATCATCAGAAACCACCTCAATTAAATTATAATAATCAGTTGACTAGTGACAAACTTCAGCATGTTCCTGAAGCTCTAGTGCAAATTTATGACTAGTGGAGCTCAGACACGTCGGATATGAGACAGTTATCATAGATAACAGTGGATGATTGTCTCACTATATATCACAAATTGATGGAAATGGGAAATCTAGTATTAGATGTTGGCCCAGTGTTGTAGAGTGTTAGGTAATCGTCTACATGAAGCCGCTAGGGTGGAATTTAGGGTGCACACTGCCACGCAGGAGTCCCATACTATGATGACACAGTTGTTAAGTGCTCCCTAGTTTCCACTGATACCCTACAAACATCAATCTGTGACGAATTCAACCAACAATAAAGAATGATTCATGAATATGTTTTTGCGGACTTAATGTTTTTAATTGTCGTATAAGATTTACACTGAATGGTAATCAATGTCCTTCAAGTCTGGTCTATAACACTCATGGAATTCTATGAGTCAAGTTACATTTTAACCATTAGTGTAAATGATTTAGCGTTAAATTCATTATGTTAAGATGATGAGCTGTAGAAGATAAACGACAAGAAACTCCGTTACTTGGTTTTGCCTTAATTATTACTTGTCAGTAAGGTGTATTTGTGACGATGAAAAAACGAATACTACCAAATTTCGCATACAATGAAAATATCGTCTGGCAGTAAATACTCTCCAGTAAAATTAGTATATCTAGATAAACTAATTAAAATGAAGTGATAAGTCTCAGTGCTTGAGTTTCCAATAGGGTAACATTTGCTTTAGAATTGCAGACGAACCTTGTTGACTAGTACAAAATAATACAAAACCTGGATATATATATATATATATATATATATATATATATATATATATATATAGTTGTTTTAGGCATAATTTTAAGCATGAAGTATATATATATATATACATATATTCAACAATCAGACAACTATAAAGTGATCCCTTAGTCGACTACAGTTGTCTCAAACCCAACGTAACAGGATATTCATGAATTCGGTGGCAAATAAAGATGATTACACAAACGATTTAATTACATATACGTCAGCAGGTGAGACGGATCAAGGAATTCTGTTTTTATTCCAGGTTTTAACTGAAGGTGGATTGTTTACTAAGCAATTTGGTTAAGTTGTAACAGGAGTTTATTTTTTACAGCTTTATACTTATTGTTTGTGTTAATATTCGATTAAGTTTGTCTTTCAAAAACTTGAATGTTGTTTTCTTGGGGTTGGGGAACATATTGTTTGTTATGTAATCTATATATTCTGCAACAACCAAAACCAAGTCAACTATTCATTAAACAATGCTTTAGAATAAGTATCATTTTAGCTACATCATTTTTCATTGCAACGATATGCCTTCTTAAGCATCTTCCAAAACACTTTTGGAGCTGTAAAATTGTTACCTAACACACCAACACTTAATTTGGATCACTGTGTGTATGTATGTCTGGGAGGTTATTAGCTATTTCGGATTCTTTTGAAGTCAGTACTTGCAATCCTACTTAGATTTAGAACTTAGGACTTTTTTATGATCAGCATTTTATGTTAGGAACACTAATTCTTCGTCAGTTAGCAGGTATCTTGCTTTAATCAATTTTTGATATGTCTTAAAACCATCCAATTTAACTGGTGATAATTGTAATGAGTGTGTACTACTGAGAAATCCAATACTAGGACGAAACAGTTATGTAACGCTCTTTAGTTATTAATGTGATATATCTTTATAAGTGAGAAAAAATTCATTGGAGTAGGTAGTGATGTTTTTTTCTTCGATGATTAGTATGAGGGCTGACTCGTCGACAAGACATGAAATTAAAGTCAAGCAGTAAGTAATGAGAACTACGCATCTACGTTTATTTTATCTCATGCGTTTATATATCAGGTGAATTATAGTGAGTTAAGAAAATCACCAAATGTGATTAAACTCTACAATAATCAACATAAGTGGTAATTATAATGTATTTTGAATACAAAATCATATTGAATTAATTAATCTAATCAAAGGTAATAGCATTTAGAACTGTAGGGAATGACTACATCTCGAAGGCAATAGCAACTCACACTGAAAATATCTGAATATAATATGAGTCTAACATGTGGCGGTAAATAAATCCCTAAATAAATAATTACATAAGCTCATGTCATTGACGGTGACTATATTTATTTTAATGGACTCGAATAGCTGAAGGCACTCGGTCAAGAATTACCACCACAGAATGACAAGATAGGTCGACGGTAGCAACTCGTTCTCTAGTTAGCCAGCCTAAACGTTGCTATCCAGTCAACGCCCCACTTACGAAAAAAATACATCTTCTTCTTACATCCATCATTGTCTTCTGATTAGTTCATATATGTACGTGAGGGTTTAATCGTTAGAAGCTGCTTTGGCTATATGATAAATGTAACTTGGTCATATATCTAGTGCACTTCAAATAAACCAAGCATACAACATAAGTCAATACAAAATTTTCAATGTTCAATATATAAATAATAATATTCCTGTGAAATTGAATTCTACAATCTGGTGTTGCGCAATCACTATCAGTCTATGAAGATTACAAACAATAGAAGTATAATACTATTAATTTGTCACTAATGCTTATCACCTGTCATTGAATATAGATTGACATTATAATATTAATACTAATAATTAACAATTAATTCCTTCCACCTAACTAATTAACTAAGCACTATTGATATGATTATAACAGAGTATAATCCATTTGTAATGCCATAAGTATAGTTATTACATTAATAATAGAAATGTCTATAGACAATTAGAATGATCAGATAACACTTAATAAATGTAATTTTCTTATAAATAGTTAATTCGTTTAACTCTTATTGATATGCCGGGCACCAAGCGAAGACTGACTATCTTCGAGAGCTATGCTGTGTGGTCTGGTTTAGTGTATATATAAAGGCATGATTAAAATATAATATGATCTCGATCTCGGTTCTCGGATCTCGCTCTCTCCGATTTTCCAGTTCCCAATTCTGGTTCTTCTATTGTCGGCCTGAGGGTGAGTGGACTTATGTCAGTCGTGCATTATCAACTAGGCACACATCTACATTTGGCGTTCGCTACAACCAACCAAAACCCTCCTTCCTCTCTTTCTTCACGTCATAACACTTATGTAACAAGTTCCCTTTTATTAATTTGAAAAGAGTAAGTACAAACATATGAGCAGAATGAAATAATGTTTGATTCTCTCCAGTTGCTGACTAGAAGCTCTACAATATTTTCAAATCAAAATTATAAAGAGGTTTGAATCTGTATTAAAATGTAGTTAGAAATTGTAGTTGGTACTTAACATTGGCATAATGTGAAAGATGGTTTAAGAGTAGTCGGTAGAAAATCTTGGACTTATGTTCCGTGCTATTTGATCATCATCATCATCATCTATCTCTGTATAATGTCAGTGATATCGAGTCACTTAGAATAGTAATCATATTACAACACGATTAACACAATTCGACCAGCACAAAAAGGAATTAACGAACATTCATTTGGTTACTATACAGTGACTAATCAATCGACTGACATGATCTAACAGAGATGTGACTAAAGTTATGCGATGAGACCAAATTTTGAAATCATCTATCCATATGTTGAAGATACTCCAAGAAAAATTTGTCACTAACAGAAGACTAGAAGACTCTTACGTAATGGACAAATGTTAATGCTGAGAAAGAATCAAATTAACTGGGTAAAGTTCAGTTAGCTAATAATGAAAATTGTTGAATTCAAGCAAAAGGGTTTGGTGTGACGAAAGAGTTGAACAATTGTTTTCAATGAATGCATTATTGATACAAATAATTCAGAGTTGTCAAGGCAATGAAAAGCTGACAACTATCTCTTTTTACATACACAATTCAAATTTCAAACTTTTAGTATCAAAAACTTCGGCAAACTTCAAAAGACTGGAGCTAAGGTGTTTACTAATTACCTTGAAGGATTTCATGGTGTGGACCTGGTGTCCTGTGTCAAACAAGTACTTTGGTACTGCACTGCCTAGGGCTTTATTCCCACTTAATCGGAAGACTTTAGGAACGTATTTGAAGAATCCAAAATAAGCTTGCCTTTCTGTTTGGACAATGTTGTTACTTTAGCAGGTAAATATAAATTTGTAAACACAGTTGGTGGTAACATTAGAAGGGAGTTTATATACTTTAGATTGAGTTAATCAGGATGTTCTTATGTAAAACAAATTAGTAGTCTAGCAGTGGATTACATTCTGTTTACTGCAGTATTGAGTCTTCGACTAACTGTTTCTGCAATAACATCACCTTCGAAATTTAGCTAAAGATAGTGTAGATGTTTCAAATAAGGGAATTATATCAATAGATGTAAACTGACTATTTTCAAACTTACCGCTAACAAAACTGTATTTTCTATTTGCAACTACATCAATACAAATGGAATAGATATTGGAATTTCAAACTCATGTTTAAATGAACTTATTTTGAGATGTACTCTAAATATTCAGTTTAGTTTTAATGATGGGAGATATAGACATGCAGATGGGATAGCAATGAGCTCGTCACTAAAGTCATTATTAGCAGATTTTTTACGGTCGGTATCGAAACTAGTACTCTAGAAATAACAATCAACAAATTAGTCTTGTATAGGGGATATGTTTATAACACATTCATAATATGTGATAGAAACCTCAACATACAGGATACACTTAAATCCTTTAATAGTTGCCACCGATTACTAAGATTCACAATGGAACAAAAAAGCTACTCATAACTACAATTTCTAGACGTTCTACTTACTAGAAAAAGTGATGAATTTCAACAAAGATCAATTTACAGAGAACCTACGTGGAATGGACAGCTGACCAAATTCTATAGTTGGGTTCCACTAATGATAAACATATTTACTTTCACTTTCAATCATCTAACAAGTACTGTTTATATGCTTTGAGAGACAATGTTGTCTAAGTTTTATAGAATAGAATGAAAAGATAAATAGTCCACATGATTGACATCGTTTTCAGTTGACTTGTCAGTTCATCTTGAATATAGTTTTATTAGTTAAATAATTATAAAAGCTACAGTATGACAGACTATTGGTTACTATGATAGCAATACCCCATCTAGCTGGTCTGTCCCAGCTAACATGGATCAAACAAATAACTAACTACTACACCGATATCATGTTTTATTTTTGCCACTTCCACCTTTCCCATAAATTGATACCATGCCAGATTACATATTGTAGTGAGGTAGACTGTGGTTGGGCACCAACAATACATCTTTTCACCATCATCTTTAACTGGTACCAAGTGCGTAACCTTACTGATGATCACACAATGGTACTAACAACTGGTAATACTCTGAAGATACTTGTGATTAGATAATACTGGTCAAAGTACTTTATATTATTATTTTACGGATTGAAGTGGACAATTCCTGACGTAGAACTGCTTCGTTACTTAATGTCATTAAATGACTCTGTATTCTATCTTTGTATTCATCAAACAGAACTATTTCATCAATAAGTAAATCTCTTTGAATATGTACAATGTTTAAAATATCAGACATCTAAAAGGTTATGCCTAGTATCATGTCTGCAACTAAGAAAATTTCAATATAAACAGGAAACTAATCAGATATGACAAATATCATCTATAGTCGTCAACGCAAATGACGATTTATTACAAGTTATGACTTAACTAATTGTGTTCATGTAATGAGGTTAAATAAAGTAAAAATTACTTCTTTCTTATGTCTTACAATGACATGAGTGAACTCATTCACAGATTTAGTAACAAGAAATTGATATGTTTGACGAATAGGAAGTTTGTAAAGATTGTTCAGTTTTGAGAATAGTTTTTGTCATGAAAAAGCTTTTGATTCACCATCCATTTTATGGTAAAAGTGCTAAGAAATATGAACAATAAATTGGTAGGGTTTTGCGAATTAAGGAAAACACCTCGATACCTGTTAGTGAACGTATGACTAGAAACACAACAACAGGTAAGCTAAGGTATTTCACAGCACCCCAGCCTAGCTAACTAGAGAAAAGAAGTCTAACGTCAGAAGGAAGCGTCCAATTCCACAGGCAGCCTGGAAGACGGAATGATAACCACACATCTCAAGCGTATATATGCAAAAATAGAGAGCGTCCCTAGGATGTCACAAATACCGTACTAAAATAAACAACGAACTAAAAAGGTTTAGCGTCTCACTAAGTTGGAAACGTAACTGAAGGTGAAAGGGGAACATTTTAGCACGAAAACGAGAAATTTAAATTTACACATATAAATCACAAAAATAACAGGTTTGCCAAGAGAATTCTGGGGATCTGACATCCCCAACATAAAAGCAAGATGTGCTATAATTATACAACTTATAGTGTAAATGAGAGTTTGTTCAATTTAAGTTGGACTTTGACTGGCAAGTAGAATCCGGGATGCGCGTCTCGTCCTATTTAGAACTCGTCGACTGGATGTACCTGTATCATAATGTTGATGCTCACACCAAGATTCATACTCACTCCGTTTCGTGTCAAATAACACCGCGCCCATCAGTAGACTACTGAGTCCAGAGACTGACCAGGAAATCAACGGTAAGATACAAGTTTATCCCAATTAGTTTGTTCAATATTTCGTGCTAATACATCAAGTGTGTTGAAGATTAGAAATGTTTGTTTGGAGGAATGTGTGTTGTAGTAATGCTAGTACATTCACATCAAGAAGAATAATTGGTAGTGTAGAGAAAGAAGATTGTAAGTTCCTCAAATGAATATCTTCTAATGGAAAAGATTATTTAGTTCATCGTGACTGACTGTCAAACTCCATGCTCCATTAATGATATGTGATAATGTCTGCAAGCTATGTCATTTTAATTATATGAGTTGGATTGCGACCGGCAAGTGGAATCCAGGACGCGCGTTTCGTCCTATTTGGGACTCATCGGCTGGAGGTACCTGCATCCTAATGTTGATGTTCACACTGGGATTCAAACTCATTCCGTTTCGTGTCGAACGCCACAGCGTTCACCACTAGACTACTGAGTGCAAACAGTCACACTTGTTCAACGGGCACATTGGTATTAGGAAGGGCTTGTATATTCCCGTTGATTTGTTATAAACTGAAGCTGGTCAGTCATTGTTGCTATATGTGCATCCTGAGTGGATTGCCTCGATATAGCAAATTTTTCACAAATATTATATAAGTTTTAATGTCATGTATTATCGTCGTTGTAACACAGCATCAATAGTAAAATACACTGAAATAAACAGAATAATTCGTTTCATCCAAACAAAATTGAATTCAGACTTTATCTCTTCTTTGATGGAGATACATTGAAACTATCGATGTCCAATTACTGCAGTTTCCAACCTCCAACAACAAAGTCTGCAGTTTTTTTCTTCATATGCATAACGGACGTTGTATTTGTCTTAAGTAAGTAATACTATTGTACATTCATCTATGTGAACACAGTACTGATTACTGAGAAAACCATTCATTCATATTTTATAAGAGAATATTTTTTGTTGTTTCAACTGTTAGACTAGTTATAATATGACTGATACAGTATCAACATTAAACAATGAAATTCAAAGTCAACAGAATAAGTTACTAGTCACTTCTGAAGAAAATTTTATAGCTCACTTCCACTAAAAGTTTGCTTTATTGAAGTTGTCCAGGATAAAAATGAAAGCTACGTAAAAAAAACATCTTTCTTAGAGAATGCAGCATAATCATAAACCGTCATATTAATCTAAAAATCTTCCATGCTATCTCACCTATGTAGTTTACAAGTATATCAGGTTGATTTAATCCGATTAGTAATTAATAGACTTGCAAGACTCATAATAATAAAGTCAGCTGAGTTTTTAAACATCTATTTATTTATTAAATTGAGGTGTTTTGTGGAGAGTGTTATTAGGTTCATTCGATTGTATTCGTCACAGATTGATGTTAGTAAGGTACCACTGAAAACCAGAAAGCATTGAACAACTGTTTTATCTTAGTATGGGACATTTTTGTGGTAGCAAGCGATCTTGGTACCGTCAAGGGAAGTAAACCTACGATCATCAGGTTACCAAATGCTTAACTCTCTGCATCACTCGGAAGGAATCCAATAGTAAAATTCTCTGTCCCATCAATTTGTACTACGAACAACAATTGTCATCAGCGATAACTGTCCTACTCCAGATAAGTCTGAGCTCTATCAGTCACGACATTAGCTTATACGATAATATTTCATCATGAGTTATTAATCACATTCACTGGTCTATTGTGTTGGGTTTTTAAGACAGTTCATATAATACCTGGCATCATTGGTTTTTACTCATGATTAGTTCTCAGTTTACATTATTGTACCTCTAGTTTCTAACTAGTGACCACCATATTAATATTTGTGTTTGCATACAGAAAAAGACGTTTGAAATATATTCAAAATTATTCATCATACTGAAAAGATTTACAACTCAAGCTGGTCAACACTTTACTATTCTGACCACGAAGAATTCATTACCATAAAAAGGAATTTCAAGCACATTGTTTCTCTTTAATCATTTTCAAGATAGCAAGAATAATATTTTGTACAGAATAAAATATAAATTCATTTCATTTCATTAGGGTTTCTCATCAGCCACATACAACTTGGAATAATTTACAAAATTAGTATTCGAAACAAAGTTTATATATATATATATATATATATATATATATATATATATATATATATATATATATATATATATATATATATATATATATATATATATATATATATATATATATATATATATATATATATATATATATATATATATATATATATATATATATATATATATATATATATATATATATATATATATATATATATATATATATATATATATATATATATATATATATATATATATATATATATATATATATATATATATATATATATATATATATATATATATATATATATATATATATATATATATATATATATATATATATATATATATATATATATATATATATATATATATATATATATATATATATATATATATATATATATATATATATATATATATATATATATATATATATATATATATATATATATATATATATATATATATATATATATATATATATATATATATATATATATATATATATATATATATATATATATTGTACCTCTAGTTTCTAACTAGTGACCACCATATTAATATTTGTGTTTGCATACAGAAAAAGACGTTTGAAATATATTCAAAATTATTCATCATACTGAAAAGATTTACAACTCAAGCTGTCAACACTTTACTATTCTGACACGAAGAATTCATTACCATAAAAAGGAATTTCAAGCACATTGTTCTCTTTATCATTTTCAAGATAGCAAGAATAAATATTTGTACAGAATAAAATAAATTCATTTCATTTCATTGGTTTCTCATCAGCCACATACAACTTGGAATAATATTTTACAAAATTAGTATTCGAAACAAAGTTTGACATACTCATACGAATTCATGGACTTGGTTGAAATCCAAGTTATATAAACATGTTATATATATATATATATAGAGAGAGAGAGAGAGAGAGAGAGAGAGAGAGGTATATATGTAGATATCTTGAAAACACAAAACTGAAAAAGATGATTAAAGGAAATGGCACATTATCCAAGGTACGTTGATGATACTTTTATTGTATGTAATAATGAGCAATATGCTAACTACTTATTGAAAATTTTCAATTAAGCGCATAACGATGTTCAATTTACTGTGGAGGTGGAAAAAGACAATAAATTTCATTTTCTGGATATTACTATGTAACGTCGAGAAGATGGTTTAGTGCAACTGTCGATCTACAGAAAAGCTAGCTATTGTCAAATCCATTACAAAATAGCAGTAGTGAAAACGTTGATTCTCAGAGCCAAAATGATACGTACTTCAGATACGATAGATTCGGAGCTCGATAACATTAAACATTTTCTAAAAAAGAATGGCTATCCAGAAAAATTCATTGACAAATACAGTGAACAAAAACCTGATAAACCAAATGAAATCACAGTCTTAAAGAAGCATGTTTTCATTCTACTCGATTTTGCAGGTGATGACATTGTTGAAACAATCAGAAAAAGACTTAGGTCAGCTTTAAATAGAACTTATTATGCTGCATAACTGGTTATATCATGCATAACAACATATTCATTGAGACAATGAAAAATTGCCAGGTATCCTTCTTATATTACTGCCAACTATCTGTATAAATTTATGTGTGCCTACAGTAGCAGTTACACTGGCCGAACAGAAACAAGGATCTACCTACGGTTTAATGAACATGTTCCAAAAACACCACAATTCCTAGGAATAAAGATATTTAACAGCGCAATCGCTAAATATTTGATTAACACAGGACACCAGATTGATATAAATAAATCATTTAAAGTGTTCAATAGACATAAAACATAAAAGCGATTGTCACTAAACGATTGAGATCAAACTTGTCTGTTCAAAAAGAAATTATTATAAGCTTTTCTTTACTCTGGTAAGCTGACTTATGTGTCGTAATTTTCATTGTCTAGTTTCATTTATTACTCCTTTGTTGAATCAGATTTAACACATTTCGTAAGATGGTTAAGTTCAATCTATGTGTTTAATTAGGTTATGTTAAGTTTAACAACTGAACTTAATTCACATTATTCTCAAATATTTTCAACCGCCTCTTATTGTGTAATCAACTGAACTCTGATCTTTATTTTGCCTTCTGGTATTTTATTCTTTTCTGTCGGATAGATGTGGTTACAGCATTCTCTCCACTATTGTGTTAAGTTCACATGTCTAACATGTTTATGTAACTTTTGATTTCAACCAAGTCCATGCATTCTCATGAGTATGTTAAACTTTGTTTTACATATTGTGTAAAATATTATTCTAGGTCGTATGCAGCTGATGGGAAATCAACGAAATGAAATGAAATCAATTGGGATGGTTATTTTTGTGGAGGTCGGTTAATTTTATTTGTTTGAATATATCACAGATTGATATTGGTAGGGTACCATTGAAAACCAGGGAGCACTGGATAGCTGTTTCGTTCTAGTGTAGAACTCCTCAGTAGTGCATACCCCAGATTCCGCACCAGGGGCTTCAGGTTGACTGCGAAGGCCTAACCATCTGCACCATTGGGTTGGCATCCAATGATAGAATCCCCACTTCAATCAAATAGAATAATTAATCTCCACAAAAATAACGATCCCCATTGAACTATAATAATAAGTGCATTAATGACTAACTCCAGGATGTTTCTGAATCTCTAGTGATAAGTCATGACTGGTGGAGTTCAGACATGTTGGGAGTGAGATATATATCACCAATGATAATGGATTATCGTCGCACAATATATAACATATTGATGGAAGTGAGAATTCTACGATTGGATGCTGACCCAGTGGTGCAGATGGTTAGGCCTTCGCAGTCAACCTGAAGCCCCTGGTGCGGAATCTGGGGTATGCACTACTGAGGAGTTCTACACTAGAACGAAACAGCTATCCAGTGCTCCCTGGTTTTCAATGGTACCCTACCAATATCAATCTGTGATATATTCAAACAAATAAAATTAACCGACCTCCACAAAAATAACCATCCCAATTGATTTCATTTCATTTCGTTGATTTCTCATCAGCTGCATACGACCTAGAATAATATTTTACACAATATGTAAAACAAAGTTTAACATACTCATGAGAATGCATGGACTTGGTTGAAATCAAAAGTTACATAAACATGTTAGACATGAACAGCTGCTCCTTTTTGTTCAATGGTACCCTGCTAACATCAGTCTGTGATATATTCAATCAAATGTAATGAGTTAACCATATTCTGTACAAATATTTATTCTTGCTGTGTTGAAAACATAGAAAGGGTTGGAGGTGTTTATTGTATGTTTTAGTTTACAAAACTGATTGATTGTAGCTAATCAACTATTGGTTAGTCGTTCACGGTGAAACCTAAAAGTCCTGATTTCTATTCAGCAGTAAAATCGAGAATGAACATTGTTGAGGAGTCCCAAATAAACACAAAACAGCTGTCTAGCGCTTCCTGGTTTGGATTGGTACCCAACTATTATTTATCTGTGACGAATACAAACAAATAAACATAATACTTATCTCCACATAACTATGTTAATTCATTTACACTGATCAGATTACTGGTGATTAACTTCAAGATGTTTCTGAAGTTCTAATGAGAAGTAATGACTGATGGAATACAGACTTATTAAGTGTGTGAAAATTATTACCAAATAACAATGAATAATCATCATACTATATCACAATTTGATGAAAGTGAAAATTCTACCATTGAACGTTGACTAATTCACTGATACAAAAGGTTAAGTGTTAACCATAAGACCTGTAGGTTCTAGGTTAAATTCTCTGAAGAGATCAATAGTGCGCAATATTACAGAAAAATCATATCCTAAAACTAGACAAAAACAAATTCAACTTAAATAGTTTCAAGAACATTCTACTTATATAAAGGATATATTTTTTCTTTTAACTAACCTTGATTAGTTTGTTATGATCATTATGATCCATATTGATTAAATCAGTTCTCATTTCATTTGGATCTATTACAGTAATTTTAGTAAATTTTATTGAAATCAATTTTGATGTTAAGAATAATTTACATGAATTTATAACATTATAGAAATAATCTTTAAATTTATAAATAATTAATTCTTTAGGTATCATAGTTAAACATGAAAAGTTTATTGTTTGATTCAATGAAATTGTTGTTGTCATAGTTAAAGAGGAAAATTTAAAAAGTAAACTTAGTAAAAGTAGTTTAACCTTGAAGATTTTAATTAACTTTTATAATTAACTAAAATTTGTAATGATTATGTCAATTGTTAATATGAAGACAAGATATGAAGTGGTTGAAATAGGTGTAACATTAATTTTAATGTTTAGAATGGACCAATAATAGTCTATAAGATTAAATTACATAGACTCTAATTGGTAAGATAGGAGTCAATGTAACTAAGCTTGACCATAAGTAGAGAATGACAGAATGAAACACCAGAAAACAGGAAGTAGTATCGAATCGTTTATTGAATATAAACAAAGGTTTTTATATAAAACATTTTGAACTAGCCAATAATAAGAAATGCAGAATACACTAATGATTGAACTGAGAGGGGGGGGGGGAATTTCATACAGAAAATGGGATAAAAGGTTCATAATAAAATTAGAATAACACGGGAATAAAAATAGATATGACGATAAGTAATGAACATAAGGAAGAAAACTACATACGTTACGATTCCTCATTCGTTGTCCCGTAATAACAGGATCAATTACCTCATCTTACTTTTGTGTGTCTTAATGACTAACACATACACATTGACATAAAATCGAACAAGACACTCGTAGGATATCTAAATAAGGTATCATATCTTTAGACTCATGAACCCTATAGTTTAGTAGTTTGGTTTCTGGGTGTTACGTTAATTTTGTTAATGTTTTCGTTATGATGATTACTTGATCATATCATATCGTTGATCACTATTAGATGTTACATTGAAAACAAATCGCTGATAACAGTCATAATGTTTAGGAAGTTTACAGTTTAAAGAATACTGAGAGTGGTTTAGCAACAGGTTACTAGTAGTGATTATCTATGATTATGTATCATATTTACTAAATAACGATATGAATTTCTATTCATTAAATCATTCTCACTCAATCAATCAATGCCTGCCACTCGAGGGGCATAGGCTGCCGACCAGGATTATATTCTCCAACCAACCTGTCCTCAAATCTCCTTTACAGTTATTCCCATGTCTTATTTGTTGTTTTCATGTCTGCATCCACTTATAAGCACAATATGTTGTCTTGTTCGATGATTTTTCCTGTGTGTGTCCCATCCACCCCAGCTTTCTCCCTAATTTCTTCCTAAGAAGGGAATTGGCTCGTTCACCGTCAGAGTAGGCTGTCATTATGCAAAAATAACTGTTTATAAATACCTCAATCTTTTTGAATGATGCTTTTTGTAGTTCCACAAGTTTCGAAACTATGAAAAGCCTCCTTTATTTCTCTAATCTACCATTTGAAAAGACTTCTCGGGATAATCAACTATTTCAATATCTCGTTGATATCGGTTATTGTATGTTCAGTTAAATGTTGGGGTTATGGTTGACTTTCTAATTTTAACAGTACTTCATATACATGAAAAGTATTATATGTTCAAGCTTAAACAGAACAATTGCATTAATACTGGAGGTTTTTAACATAATAATGGGATGGCTTCCGGAAACCTCAATGAAGCCTCCAGAACCTATGAAAGAGCCGGAGATATTCCATCTAATCTCTGATCAACAGAACCTTCCAGGATCTCAACGCAGGGCATTCTGAATGAGTAATAGTTCTAACTTCTTAGTTTGAAATGTATAGATTATAATACTGATTGTGCTGCTTCAGAAAACTATAAAAATACGAATATTTTATACATAACTCACTGTCTATCATACTGGAATCAAGTTTCCTGTTTACTCATCTTCTGTCTTCTGAATTTGCGATTAAGAGGGATCATGGCTTTCAAGTGTTGAAGTTGCCTGTAGCTAGTCAAGCTATCAAGCACAAATCATAATACATAACAATCATAATAAGTGAACAATCAACTCATTGACAACACTTTGTGGCAGTAAATGATTATAAATTTCACCTGATTTTAATTTTATAACGGTAATATCGATTTAAGTTTTGTGACAGATGGATATGGTTCCGTATATGCAGAACACTCTGAATAAATATCTTACTCATAAACGAATTCTGTTTGTTCTTCATTCTTTCAGCGTTTTTACTTTATCTCGTGTTATCTTTTATGGGTAGATAAAGCTACAAATTGTCGTTTATTGTTGCTAAGGATTGGTTAAGTGACTTTAACACTAGTCAGAATACTTGGATTCCAGAATATGCAGTCGGATGTATGTTCATTCAAGTGATGTTGCATACACTGGACATCAAACCAAGTGATTACCTCTACTACGGTTAATGTGTTATCCACTGAGTTACTGAATTCCAGTTTTTATTAAGTTATTCAATAAGTATGATGATATTAGTCAGTATTTGTAATTCCCCATTATTAATAACAAATGTGGAATAGACTGTCTTAACGTAACCTCCTAGAGAGACGATTTGTTCTATTGACTGTGATCAGTTGAAAGTTTAAAACGATTTACTCATTAGTCAGTTTCTATGGTAAAGTGAATATAATCTAACTTTGTTTGTAGGCATCACTATCAAGACTGGGTTTGATAACTTCACAAAGATTGAAGACTGAACAAGTAGTTTGTAAAATTAAGCAATATATTTATAATAATCCAATTAGTAGAAAATTTAAATTTCTGACATTTCGCAACTTAGTATAAGCCTCTTCTACAGGCAAGCAGTGGATTATTACAAATCGCTTACTTAAATTTATGATCTAACTTAGTTTTACTTCGGATTATATAAGTGTATTGGTTTATCAATGTAAACTTCATAAGGCTAACGTAGATTTAAAATAGTTAATTGACTAATGGTTTACTTTAAGCTAATCAGAACTCAACAACAATAATTTCTATATGAGAACATTTTGGACTGTTGTCAGGAATTATTACAGGCAAAGAATTCTAAAAGTTTCTAATCCTAAACGATAAGATGATATAATTCGATTCTTAGTATTTTAATACGTGGTACTTGGGTATCATCGCTATGTTTTATATTGCAAAGATAAAACTTTCAACAGACATATACTCTTCATACTGATGAATATCCATCAAGATTATTCACATAAATTACAGCAAGAGGTTATTGATCCTTTTCTGATTTGATTTACATGCATTTTATGTTATTCAATGGCGATGTTTATCTGTGCCTCACTGCATTAATATTCTTTGTAAAGTGTAGTTTCTTTGTTGATTTTGTGGATTAATTCCTGTTATAATATTGTCAATGAAATATTCCTACGTTGAACATATTTCTTTTGTGTGCACAATTCTAGTTGTCTAATTCGTATAGTTAATGGTTCTAACGGTTGAAGAACCTTCACTTTAACTGCCCCTGCCAGATAACTGTTGACATGGTGGACGATTATAAATGATTGATTCATGTTAGTTGCATGAATCGTTTGAATTAAGTGTTCTGATATTCAACTGTTGCTGTTATATAGGTGAAAAAGTTAGCGAAAGAATATTCTTCCCTGAAACTTCTCACTAAATGCTTAGTTAAATATATATTTTTTTAAATAAAGTATTAAAATGCATTCATCAATCAAAGATAAGTTATTATTTCCACGTAGCCCTAGTACAGTCTTTCGTGACGTTTATTTCTGACCGGCTGAATGTATATAACTGTAAAAAGTCTAATAAATTTTGAAC
Organism: Schistosoma mekongi; assembly: GCA_034768735.1. Taxonomy (NCBI): domain Eukaryota; kingdom Metazoa; phylum Platyhelminthes; class Trematoda; order Strigeidida; family Schistosomatidae; genus Schistosoma; species Schistosoma mekongi. Next base: position 9,396,243 of record CM068307.1, on the reverse strand, counting down.
CTACTTTCATACTACTTATAAGTAGGCAGAAGTATACAAATGATTTTAGAGATTTGAAAGCGATGGTGATTTGGACCTAATGTTGTGCTAATCCATTTTTACTGTTTAAACATTTTAACCATTAGAACTGCTGAAAAGAACGTTTATCGCATCCTTATGTTTCGACAGATTAGCCAAACAAATTGGTGATTTCCTTCTGTTTAATTACATAGTTGAAGTTGTTAATATAGTTAATGTAACAAGTGACATATTTCTTTAGTATACAGTAGATGAATCTTAATAGCCATCTATTTCAGCCCACAGTTCGAAAAGCTTGAAAAGAATTAGAACTTACTAATATGTCGAACAATTGAGTGAACACCAAGTACATTGATAGTTTTTTCAAAGATGTTAGTGTGTCATCGTTTGATTTTTTCCCTCGGAATCCATAGAGTTCATTCATTAATTTTAATCAGATTATTAGTTAACTTAATGTTTATGTTATGCTATTGATAATATTGTCAATGTCCAAAAATAGCAAATTATCCCATTATGCTATTCTACTATTAATGAAGACAATTCAAAGTTTAGGAGGAATATAGTTTCAACAATGAAATGGTGGTTATATTTGTGCAGATTGGTTATTTTATTTGATTGAATATATCACAGATTGATGTTGGAAAGGTACCATTGAAAACCAGGAAGCATTGGACGGCTGTATCGTCCTAGCGTAGAACTCCTCAGAAGTCCGCACCCCAGATTTCGCACCAGGAGCTTCAGGTTGATTGCGAAGGCCTAACCATCTGCACCACTGGGTCAGCATCCAATGGTAGCATTCTCACTTCCATCAATTTGTGATATATTGCGCGACGATAATCCATTGTCATTGGTGATAAATATCTCACTCCCGACAAGTCTGAACTCCACCAGTCAAGACTTATCACTAGAGCTTCAGAAACATCCTGGAGTTAGTCACTTGTGAGCTTATTATTTTAATTCAATTAGGATGGTTATTTTTGTGGATATTGGTTACTTATTTGATTGAATTTGTCTTCGCGCTATATATCACAAATTGATGGAAGTGGGAATTCTGTCATAGGATAGCAACCCAGTGGTGCAGATGACTAGACGCTGGCCGTCAACCTGAAGCTTCTGGTGCGAAATCTGGGGTGTGCACTGTTAAAGAGTTCTACACTAGAACAAAACAGCTATCCAGTGCTCCCTGATTTCCAATGGTACCCTGCTAACATCAATCTATGACATAATCAATTAAAGAAATGGTGGTTTACTCAAATGAACTTATTTCGTTTTTAATTGTATAAAACAATTAATTCAGATTAATATCTTTTACAGTAGCTGATGTTGATAGCTCAACTTCTTGACATTTATCATATAACATTCTGTGTATAGTTACTAAATTTATTTAATTATAAATATGAACGTAAACTGTTAAAAATAGAAATGTTTTGTACGATACTACTTATGTTACTTATAATTTGTATAGATAATTACTGAGAAGTACTGTTCAATAAATTTGATAACTAGCTAGTTTACTTATACTAGAAGGTCTATTTTAAAGACTAAATGAATTCGCTTGTTATCATTACGTTGCTTTAAGTATCGGATAGAATGAAGTGTAATTTGGAATCCATTCAATATACCCTGAAAATATGTAACAAAAATAAGATTGAAAAGTAGTTCGTAATTAAGTGTTGAGGTGATTGTTGAATTTGAATTTAATGTCATGCTCAACCATGTCAGGATTGAGGCAGTTATCGACTAAAATCATCTAAACATATGGAAAATTGATTAAATTAAAAATATCAATTGCTGAATCCAGATTTGCTTCGTGGTTTAATGTTTAAGTGATAGCCTGAAGGATCTGTACATTATTGAAGAGTCGACGACATAGTTGTCCTGTGGCCCCTTGTTGTCACTGGTTGCCAAACTCAGGTCAATTATTGATTTAAAGTATGCATTATATTGACAGTATGTAGCAAAAATCGGCATTTATTTGTAGGTTGTGAAAATGCATTCACTATCCTTTATAGCATGCATTTTGTTTATCATTAGTCACTATGTCTCATAACTCATTTACATGACAGTATAGAAAATAAAAAAGTTACATTACTACTTATTCCCCCCAGAAAAAAGTTTCCTTTTTAAAATTTACTCAAATAAACCAGTTGATTTAACCAAATTCACTCTCATTTTTTCGGGTTCCATCCATAGATTACATAGCAGCTTATGATATCTCATAGACGTTTAATTCTAAGCAGATTTATTAGAATTAAAGTACGAAAGTACAATATGAGATAATGTATTTTTAATTCAGATATACTTACTTGCGGTGAAAAATCACCACCGTAAATCCTGAGTTAGATGTCTGTCAGTGCTGTATATGTGCATCATTGGCTAATTGCATTCTTATACGAAATTTGAACGTATTATGATCTTCCTATTGATTTATCATAGACTGAAATTGATCAGTCTCTGTTGCCGTATATACGGCTTGAACGGACTGCCTCGATATTATGATAAATCACAAGTATTGTTCGGGTCAGATTGTGACTGACAAGCGGATGAAACGCTGGTAATGGATTCCTTTTGCCAGTCACAATCTAGCTAAAATAAAACAAAATTAATGTCCAGTACTTCTTAGTTAACAAAAATCATCTAGTTGCGGATAATTAGTGACACAAATTACAAATTTCGACAAACTCCATAAATCTCTTATTTACTTAAACTAGTGAAGTCGTACCATTCGTCGATTAATGCAGTTTTCCTATGTTGAATGTGGGGTAGGGAGGGAGATTCTCATTGTTCTTCAAACTACTAGATTACACTCCTTTTATAATTTTATTAAATAGAATTAACTTTATTTGAATAAGTCGTAGAATAGACATGTTTTACAATGAGAGGTGCATATAGGATATATAGTGTGTAAGCAAATTATGTACTACACCTAGAAGTGAGATAAAGTGGGAAGTTGAAGTAGTCACTTGTTGTGTCTACCAATTACAACTTAAGTATTCCTGAAGAAACAAATATTAAGTACTTCATGAACTTCACGCTTGTTACAAACGTTGCCATATACATATAAGATATTATTAGAAAAAACATGTCAATTTACATTCAAGTGGTAATTGGGATGAGAACTTTTATTTTCATACGGAATAACATGATGAATTGTTTCTACTTAAACGAATACTAATAACATCAATACAATTTTCGTTTAATATATTTGAGTGTGAATGAACTAGACTGGTTATTCAAGACCAGAATGTATTTGGATTGTCAGTAACCAAGACAATTGTTACATGTTGTACTAATATGAATTTTGTTTTCATCTCTACTTGAAAGCGGTTACAGAAATGTTGGCAACTAAGAAGTAATGTACAGTTGTTTCATCATATTTATGAACTAATCATCAATCTAAACCTACGACATCATACAGTAAATATGACTATATTAAGTTAGTGAATACAAATTTAGTGACATTCATATTCAAATATATTCATTTAGTCGTATTAAACGAGATCTTTATTCAATAACAATGATGAGTTGCTGCCTCACCGCTGAATCTGTGACTTCTTAAAATAATTACGTTTACAAAATATACTAGTTCCAGCAGACTGGAAAGAAGGGTACCTCATCAAGATACCAAAGAAAGGCGATCTCAGCAAATGTGAGAACTACAGAGGCATTACTCTACTCTCAGTACCAGGAACGGTCTTCAACAGAGTGTTATTGAACAGAATAAAAGACCACGTCGACGGCCAACTCTGAGATCAACAGGCCGGATTCCGTAAAGACAAATCGTGTACCGACCAAATCGCTACTCTACGGTTCATTGTTGAACAATCAATTGAATGAAATTCACCACTTGACATCAACTTCCTCAACTATGAAAAAGCGTTCGACAGCGTGGATAGGAGAATATAATGGAGCCTTCTACGATATTATGCCGTACTCGAGAAGATAGTCAACATCATACGGAATTCTTACGACGGACTACATTGTAAAATCGTGCATGGAGGTCAGCTCACAGATTCATTCGAAGTGAAGACCGGTGTCAGACAAGGCTGCTTACTCTCGCCCTTCCTCTACCTACTGGTCATCGACTGGATCATGAAGACTGCAACATCTGAAGGCAATCTCGGAATACAATAGATAACATTCATGCAACTAGATGACTTGGACTTTGCAGATGACCTAGCTCTACTATCCCATACACAGCAACAAATGCAGATGAAGACGGACAACGTAGCAGCAACCTCTGCAGCCAGCAGTAGGCCTAAACATACGCAAAGGGAAAAGCAAGATCCTTCGATATAAAACAACAAACACTAACCTAATTGCACTCTGCTTGACGGAGAAATTCTGGAAGACGTTGAGACCTTAACATATTTGGGCAGCATCATCGACAAACAAGGAGGGTCTGACTCGGATGTGAAGGCGCGGATTGGTAAGGCAAGGGCAGCATTTCTACAACTGAAAAACATCTGGAACTCAAACCAACTGTCAGTCAACATTAAAGACAAAATTTTCAATACAAATGTAAAGACAGTTCTGTTGTATGGAGCTGAAACTTGGAGAACTACGAAAAGTATCCTACAGAAGATACAAGTATTTATAAACAACTGTCTGCGTAAGATTCTTCGAATAAGTTGGCCAGATACCATCAACAACAACCATTTTTGGCAGAGAACTAATCAACTTCCAGTCGAGGAAGAAATTAGGAAAAGACGCTTGAAGCGGATTGGACGCACATTGAAGAAACCATCAAATTGTGTCACAAGACAAGCACTGACTTGGGATCCAAAAGGCCAAAGAAACAGAGGAAGACCCAGGAACACATTGCGTCGGGAATTGGAAACAGACATGAAGAGAATGAACAGCACATAGGAAGAGCCCAGGACAGAATTGGTATAAGAATGCTGGTGGGTGGCCTATGCTATACTTGGGGTAACAGGCATTGATTTTTCGACAAAATATACTAGCTAGAGTTGTATAAAGAACATATAATGCAGCAAATCTTCGTTTGTCACTCACTTATTAACCAATGGTGGTTATTCAACGGAAAGATAAGTTATTTAATTTCGTCATACCCATTTGTAACTATGAATTGTACTGTTCTTGTAGAGAATGCTCTATTGAGTGCACTGTCAGACGAATAAACCAACATATCAACGAGCATCTACCTTATTGGTTTGGAATGCGACTGGTAAAATATTTGCGTAGTTTTACTTTGCTACACTTGACAGTTAGTGAGTACTTGACAGATATGCAACATTAGCAGCTCATCGAATATTCTTTTACTCAATTTATCTCGGATGACTATTGCAATATTGTACACGGATTAAGACAAACAAGAAATGTGTTAAGTGTAGCATATAGTATAAACCTCAACTTGAAAAGTTACCATACTGATCTTAAAATTCGTCATAGTTGTGCTAATGTAACTATTTTTGCACATAACATCACTAATTAGCCGGAGTTAGACAACCAATAAAAGCCAGGAGAAACTCTACAGCTGTTTCAACCAAGCATGTCACTCCTTACCAGTGTACATCCACAACCTTAAAAGACGTGAAGTCAGAACGACCAGGTTCCGACGCAAACGCTTAGCGCTTACACCAACGTGGTAGCTGGTACCCAACAGCTGATGCTGCTAACTTCAGTTAATTCACGATATATCTGAGAGACCCTATTTATTACCATTGATAAGGGAACATGGATGAATACCGTTAACCTTTTCTTTTCTACAAAACTCTAGGAGTTATTTCGTGAGGTTACTTACTAATAAGCTGATATTGATAAGGTCCAGAAAATATATCGCGAATCGACCGCCGTTAGGGATGCAAACAGACGGACGCAGGCTGTGTTTACTGTTAAACCTGAAGATTTTTGGCTCGATACTCTGGTTAGGTAATGGATATGCACTAGTGATCCGTTATACACTAGGATAAAACAACTATTTACTTCTTCCTGCTCCTCAGTGGTTGTCTAACTAAAACCACTTCGTAATATCTAGTCCAAACTTTTCACACCACCTAGCTACAATCGATCTTCGCATTTTCAATTATTTTTTTATGCCATTTGTTATTTGAGCCCGTAAAAACAGCCTAAACTGCCAATATCATGTTTAGTTCTCAAAACGCTCATAATATTATAATTGGGTGTTATGGAGGCTGCTGAATGTTAATTTAATATCACGAATTGGTCTCAATTAGACAACCACTGATCACCAGGTAGCACTGGACAGTTGTGTCGTCAGGGTAAGGACTCCTGAGCAGCGTGCATCTACGACCACCTCACGGATTGAATTCAGGACTTACTGGCACCGAAGTTAATAGTAATGTCAGTCTTCATTTAAAGTAATTTATTTTCTTCTTTTAAGTTACCTGTCAGTGTACCTATTTGTATTATGTAGCTAAACACAGACCCTACTGTACAACATATAACTGCCTGGGTGAGTGACACAAGGTTAGTATTACATGATCATGCATATTTATATGTAAGCTTATAAAATAGTAAAAGAAATCAAGATTTGATTTGTTAAATCCTGAAAACCGTGCAATGACAATATACGAAAAACTGTGATCTTGATAGTATCACTCAGTGCCCGAACAAGTCTGCCCTGTCACTATTAGCCTCCAGAACGGAATAAACAACACAAAATAACTATGCCAGCTACCAGACAGTCAGATTGTAATTTACTCATCCATTTATATACATACAAAATTTGGGAACACACTACGCTAAGGAAAAGAGTAGCATTTATACAAAACGGGGACAACAATGACTAGAGACTGGAGTTACAGATATACAATAAACTGACTATAGTTCCTGAATGATAAGAGATACGATGATCATTTAATGGGAGATTAGGGCAATCGCAACACCACAATCATAGAAATAAAATAGCCGATATATATACCATTATTATTACTACTACTACTACTACTACTACTACTACTCTACTACTACTACTACTATACTACTACTACTATTACTACTACTACTATACTACTACTACTATTACTACTACTACTATTACTACTACTACTATTACTACTACTACTATTACTACTACTACTATTACTACTACTACTATTACTACTACTACTATTACTACTACTACTATACTACTACTACTACTATACTACTACTACTATTACTACTACTACTACTATTACTACTACTACTACTATACTACTACTACTACTACTATACTACTACTACTATTACTACTACTACTACTATTACTACTACTACTATACTACTACTACTATACTACTACTACTATTACTACTACTACTACTATTACTACTACTACTACTACTATACTACTACTACTACTACTACTACTATTACTACTACTACTACTATTACTACTACTACTATTACTACTACTACTATACTACTACTACTATTACTACTACTACTACTACTATTACTACTACTACTATACTACTACTACTATACTACTACTACTACTACTATTACTACTACTACTACTATTACTACTACTACTACTATACTACTACTACTACTACTATACTACTACTACTATTACTACTACTACTATACTACTACTACTATTACTACTACTACTACTACTACTATTACTACTACTACTACTACTACTATACTACTACTACTATACTACTACTACTATACTACTACTACTATTACTACTACTACTACTATTACTACTACTACTATTACTACTACTACTACTACTATTACTACTACTACTATACTACTACTACTATTACTACTACTACTATTACTACTACTACTACTATTACTACTACTACTATTACTACTACTACTATTACTACTACTACTATACTACTACTACTATTACTACTACTACTACTATTACTACTACTACTACTACTACTATTACTACTACTACTATACTACTACTACTATACTACTACTACTATACTACTACTACTACTACTACTACTACTACTACTACTACTACTAATACTAATACTAGTACTACTGATATTAGATTAACTGATTAATTCAAGTGAATATTTTTTTTATTATCTCATTTTCGTTTCAAATAACATTGAAGTGAATTAAAGTGAAACACTTCAATAAAATGATACTTGAATAGTTACAATAAAAATTGACATTTAGACTTGTTTGAACTAATTCTATTAACTTGAAAGATTGAATCAAATTGAGTATGTTTTATTTTATCAGAAGAAAAATAGTTCACAAAATGTATTTCTTATTTTCAATTCTAATTGCCTTCTTTATAGCAATAACACAACCATAGAATCATTTATTAAGTGGAAAACTTTTATCAACTATAACTTCTATAGTTTGTAATTAGGATAAGCTTGTATTTTCCCATTGGTTTGTAATGGACTGAAACTGGTCAGTCTCTGTTGCCATATGTGCATTGCATCGATATCTCGGTAGTACACAAGTAATATTTAAGTTGGATTGTGACTGGCAAGTGGAATCTCGGATGCACGTTTCGTCCAACTGGTCAGTTTCTGTTGTCATATATGCATCCTGAACGGATTGCCTCGATATAGCGTTATTACACAAGTTATATATATTTAAGTTGGATTGTATCATAATCCAACTTAAATATATAACTTGTATAGTTTGTATACGATAGTTGTTGTAGTTACTCTTCATATTACTAATAAATTTTAAAAAAAAAACAATATCGATCAGAGAGTATCTTACTAGTTCTAATAGATATGTAGTTTCTATTGCAGAAATTTAGGGGGAATCTATTCATTTTTATGAATCTGTTTATATTAAGGACAACAGTTTCAACGTAATCGACTGAGTTGAGAAAAAAAATAAACACGAAAGAATGGATACTGTCATAGTAAAAGTAACTGGTCAGTTTCTATTTCCATATATGCATTGCATAGATATCGCGATAGTACACAAGTAATATTTAAGTAGGATTGTGATTGGCAAGCGGAATCTAAGATGCGCGTTTCGTCCTATTTGGGACTCACCAGCTGAACACAGTAGCCTAGTGGTGGACGCGGTGGTGTTGGCACAAAGTGAACTGAGTTCGAATTCCAGTGTAAACATCAACAGTGGGATGCAGGTGTATCCAGCCAATGAGTCCCAAATAGGACAAAATGCGAATCCTGGATTCCACTTGCCAGTCACAATCCAACTTAAAAAACTACGGAATAAGTTAGAAATCGTTAGACATTTATTAATAAATAAAATATTCACATTTGAGTTATCCATAACAGTAGTTGAATTCTATCAATCAATTCAAGATGTAAAACAGAGTATATTCACCTTATTGTACTCGAATATATGGTTTATTAAGTATCACAAAGGTTATAATTTGACAAAAATGAGCGATTCTTGAAATGTTTGTATAAGATGCTTATATTGACAAGTCAGCGTGGAGCTGAAAACTCGAGCATACAAATGTGCCAATCAGCTTTAGGAATTCATATCCAGTTTTATTTGATTAGTGTTTGTAAATAAATACATTCTTAGCGAAAACGATAATATTTTGAATTGAGTTGGTTTGTGGAGATTAGCACTAAGTTTTGCTGATTGAATATGTCACGGATTGATGTTGATAGGGTACCTTTCAAAAACCAGGGAACACTGGAAAGCCTTTTTCTTCCTAGTATGGGACTCCTCAGCATTACACACCCTAGATTCTTCCCCAGAGGCTTCAAGTTGGTTGACGCCCGACCCTTTGCACTGTAGGACAGACCAGTGTCCATCGGTAAATTTGTCACTTTTATCAATTTGTGACATGGAGAAACTATTATTTACTGTGATTAGGGATGACTGTTTGATATCCGACATGCCTGAACTCCATCACTTATGACTTCTTACAGATTCTTCGAGATAAATGTCATTATTCAAGCTTTCTGTAAGCTTTACTGTCCTTATATTACAAGTCAACAACATCTGAATCCATTCATAAAGTGACATTACACTTATATTCCTTCATGTACCCTTAAATTGATTTTATTTAAGCATTAATTTTATCTCATGGATAAATTTACGATGGGATTAAGTTAGTTTGCACATAATGTTGCCTTGGATTAAAGATCTCGATTTAGTTAGTGGAGTTTGTTTAACCAGATTGTAGTATTGGCGACTTCAGCACTATAATCTTTACACTTTCATATCAAAAACACAAGTATTTCTTTTTGTAGAATTTTATAATTAGGGGGCTTTGTGGAGATAGTTAACTGTCAATTTCGATATCATGAATTGATCTGAATCAGACAACCATTGATCAACTGAAAGCACTAGGAAGCTGTTTCGTCTTAGTATGGAACTCCTAAGCTCATAAGTGACTAGCTCCTTGAGGTAATTCCTAGAGTTCTAGTGTGAAGACGTGAACCGTGGAGTTCAACTGTGTCGGGTGTGAGACAGTAACCCATCTATGGCATGGATGAGGTCGCGCAACGTATCAAGAATTAACTGAATTAGAAAAATCAACCGTTAGGAGCCGACCCAGTGGTTCAATGGTAAAGCCTTCGCCGCGGAGCCAGAGGATCCTGGGTTTGATCCCTGATGGGATCGTAGATGCACGCTGCTGAGGAGTCTCATACTAGGAAGAAACAACTATCCAATGCTGTCAGGTGATCAGTAGTTGTCTGATTTAGATCAATTCATGATATCAAAGTTGACAGTAGAATTCTATATTCTTTGTACACCTAATGAAGTATTACAATAAAGTATATCTGATTAATTTTAGTTTTCTAAATTGTTGTTGATTAGTTACATAACTTATACTTTATGAACAATTTAAAAATAACTCTTTTTCATGTTTATACTGCAAATGTAGATTCGTTTCTTCTGTGTAACTTCTTCATTATAACTAATACACAAAACAAAATGACGAAGAAAGAACCATTTTAAAAGGATACATTTTTTTTGTTGCAATCGAAGTTGTTAAATATCAAAATGTATGTTTATTATTAAAGGGTGGATTAAAAAAAAAGAATAAAATAAAATAAATTTTAAGAAAAAAGGAAAAACAATAATTTATCACCATGTTTCCTTTTTTTTTTCTATCTAACCATTTCAAATTGTTACTTTACTAAATCATAAATGACAATATCAAAATAAACATCATCATGTATATAAGATTCAATGTTTTATTTTAATTAATCCTAATGATGCTACAATTGAATGCATATTGTATCATTGTGAATATTTTATTATGTAGTGGTGGTGATGGTGGTGTTTATTGCAGAAGGAGGGGGGGTTGGATGAATATTTATATATGATTGTTCTTTTTTATTGGTTAGTTACTAAATTATACATTTCAACTGGGATGATTAATTTTGTGGAGATTAGTTATTTTATTTGATTGAATATATCACAGATTGATATTGGTAGGGTACCATTGAAAACCAGGGAGCACTGGATAGCTGTTTCGTTCTAGTGTAGAACTCTTCAGCAGTGCACACCCCAGATTCCGCACCAGGGGCTTCAGGTTGACGGGGAACGGCTTATTATCTGCACCATTGGGTTGGCATCCAATGATAGAATCCTCACTTAATCAAATAGAATAATTAATCTCCACAGAAATAACGATCCCGATTGAAGTATAATAATGAGCTCATTAATGACTAACTCCAGGATGTTTCTGAAGCTCTAGTGATAAATCGTGACTGGTAGAGTTCAGACTTGTCGGGAGTGAGACAGTTATCACCAATGACAATGGATGATCGTTGCGCTACGTATCACAAATTATACGTTTGTCAATTTATAAAATATGAACATTTTTGAGAGTTTCTTACAAAATTTAGTTCTTTTTTTCCATTTGTTTCATTCAGTCATTCATTGTCACTTTATGATAAAAGCTCTTTTCAGAGTGAGCTAATGTATCTTGGGTTGTGTAAGAGATATGATGGTAATTATTGCTTCCACATTGAACACCCAGCAAAAGGGTTTGTTTCCTTGGGGTGCCTGAAAAACACTGCTATATGATTGTCTTACTGACCTGGATAGTTGACTTCATTACCCAAGGGACAACTTCCTGAGTCTGGTCACACAGTCCTTTTGTTAGTGAAGTTTGTTATGCTGGCCTTATACTTGTTAAGGCCTTACCACGGGAGGTGGAAATTTATGGGGTAAGGTTAATCATATTTCTCATCAACCAGTTAGCTAATACAGAGTGATTAGTTCGTCATGGTAGATCAGCTTGACCATTACAGCAGTGTACCCAAAACGCAGCAAGTAGTGTATCTACATCATTCAAATAATAACAAAAGCGTGCTTACTAGTGTGTAGTTTTGAGTCGGATTACTGAAGTCCAAATAAGAGAATAGAAGTAAACTAGGTGAAATAATGAAAGTATGACTGCATGCACAAAGCATAACTGTGAAGATTATTTACCGCTTAAATTTGTGACCAACCAAGTTAATAATAATAATAAGTAACTACATTTTAAGTGTACAGCTCTCTTCTAAATTCGTATGACAGTTGCCTTCAAAATTTAGTGAACATAGTGAAGGGACGTGTATGGGAAGCGGTTATTTAGCGAGTATAACTAACTAGTTTCTGCTTTACAGTTTTTTCCAAGTAAATCAACTATATACAGGTGTTTACCAAATTTTCGCCTACATTTACTTGAAATTATTTGAGTTGGATTGTGACTGGCAAGGGGAATGCGGGACGCGCATTTCGTCCTATTTGAGACTCAAATATCACTCGCTATATTGAGGCAATCCGCTCAGAATGAACATATGGCAGGAGAGACTGACCAGTTTCAGTTCATTACAAATCAACGGGAAGATACAATTTTACTTGAAATTGTTTATAAACATTGATGGACAACATCCTAGCATCTCCTCATATATTATAATCGTGAGTCTAGCTTCAAATCTAATTTATAGATATCTTGTTGCTTATAATCTTCATAGATTAATAGATTGAGTACTACTGAAAGCCAAGCACCAGTGAGCAGCTATTTCGTCATAGTAATGGACTCCTCTTTGACACCTATCTCGACAAAATCACCTAAATTTAATTGCGATAATAATTTTATTAGTGACTAATCTAGATATAGGCAAGAAGTTCTAGTGAATCATCATGACTCGTATTCATTGACTAGCAGACATATATGTTTGCCTTTTTCCACAAACGTTATGCCAAACACGTAAGAAAATAGAAATAACGTCTATGCCAAGATACGTGTTCAATTATGAGAATGCTAAATGTAGATCAGTAGCTATAACTTTTCCTATCCTTAAAACAATAGAATTCCTTTGCTGTGTAAGCTGAAGCTTGCATTGAAAAGTATTCTGATCACTATCAGTTTGCATACAGATGCATTAGAAGCAGATTAGATGCACTTATCGCCATACATCATATTGAAGTGCTTAGATTAAAAAGATATGAAAAAGGTATCCGAAGTACGTTTATCGACCGTACTTTCGCCATTGATTTGGTTACTAGACCTAAATTACTAAGCAAATTCGAGAATATTAACACAGAATGTTGAATAATCAGTCTGGCTGTAATTATATTTCACCGAAGGACAGTTATATACTGTATACAAAGGGAAGTTCTTCACTCATCCATTAACTGAAGTTGACTAACTGTTCTTTCACCTCTTCTCATTTTTATTGCATGCATTGCTCTCTTCTACGAATAAATAACATTGATAAGTGCACAGATGATCATACTATTTCTATACACACCTGTTCATCCTTAAAATGTTTTAAAATGAATGGCATCTTAGTCATTGTTGAACGATGTCTAGTTTGAATGGCCATACACTTAGTCTTTCCAAACGTAATACTGTCAAATTCAGTTTAACATTTAAGAATGACCTATAAACCATTGTGAATTCGCACGATGTTTGTATAACTGGGAACTCATTAATTAAGACTACATCGAATGCAACTTATCTTGATGCGATTAAGGCTTTTAATCAATCTAGATCTTCACAGTTATTACTTATATTACGTAAAGAGATTGCGTAGTTTTGACGTTAGAAAACACTTCTTATAAAAGCTTCTCGGTTCCATATATTACCTGTTATTTTATACTGTTCCTCGTTAGTTTATCTCTAACTTTTGAGAAAAGACTACTTTAGTATTGCGTAGAGTACTGAAAATTGTTAGTAGAGTGTGTGGTGAAATCTTCGTTGATATTATGAACACAACTGTGATAGAAACATTTAAAATCCTGCAATCAACTGATTGGTGTTATTCTATCAGATAAATAACCACCACCTACTTCATTTCCACTTTCGAATGCATACCACCTGGAAGTAAGTGGCATCACTACGTTAGATTTCGTGCACATACGAAAAAGTATCCGAAGTACGTTTATCGACCGTACTTTCGCCATTGATTTGGTTACTAGACCTAAATTACTAAGCAAATTCGAGAATATTAACACAGAATGTTGAATAATCAGTCTGGCTGTAATTATATTTCACCGAAGGACAGTTATATACTGTATACAAAGGGAAGTTCTTCACTCATCCATTAACTGAAGTTGACTAACTGTTCTTTCACCTCTTCTCATTTTTATTGCATGCATTGCTCTCTTCTACGAATAAATAACATTGATAAGTGCACAGATGATCATACTATTTCTATACACACCTGTTCATCCTTAAAATGTTTTAAAATGAATGGCATCTTAGTCATTGTTGAACGATGTCTAGTTTGAATGGCCATACACTTAGTCTTTCCAAACGTAATACTGTCAAATTCAGTTTAACATTTAAGAATGACCTATAAACCATTGTGAATTCGCACGATGTTTGTATAACTGGGAACTCATTAATTAAGACTACATCGAATGCAACTTATCTTGATGCGATTAAGGCTTTTAATCAATCTAGATCTTCACAGTTATTACTTATATTACGTAAAGAGATTGCGTAGTTTTGACGTTAGAAAACACTTCTTATAAAAGCTTCTCGGTTCCATATATTACCTGTTATTTTATACTGTTCCTCGTTAGTTTATCTCTAACTTTTGAGAAAAGACTACTTTAGTATTGCGTAGAGTACTGAAAATTGTTAGTAGAGTGTGTGGTGAAATCTTCGTTGATATTATGAACACAACTGTGATAGAAACATTTAAAATCCTGCAATCAACTGATTGGTGTTATTCTATCAGATAAATAACCACCACCTACTTCATTTCCACTTTCGAATGCATACCACCTGGAAGTAAGTGGCATCACTACGTTAGATTTCGTGCACATACGAAAAAGTATCGATAGCGCGACTATGCCTTATCCTATGTACATTTTACGAAATGAACAGAATTATTAATGCTAATCCAATTAGATAGCTATGTTTTATTTGGCGAAAACAGACTGTCATAAAATATTACGTACATTACTTCTAAGCATCAATTTGCACATCCTCCGCCTTCTCTGGACTGTGCCGTTTATTAACTTGCCTCTCTTGGTGTTCTCGATTCTCCTGTGTATTTTAATCTTGCTTTACTTCTTGCCACCTCACAACTCGCCTTGTATGCTGTTTACTGATTCTTCCTAATTTCCTTTGACGCTCTGCTACCTACTACTTATTGATGACCTTATAAGTAGTATCCACCACAACATAACATAAAATAACGACTCCTGTTTATTTCTGAAACCTTCGTCTAAAGTTTACATAGAAACAGATATATTTTCATTTTCATTTTATTATGTCACATGTATACTATATGCTAAGGATTCATATAGTACTAAAAATATTACTAAATAAAGCGATTATTATTATTCTTTTATGGCAACTATAATTGACTAATTCAATTTTGATAGCACGAATTGATCTGAATCAGACAACCATTGATCACCTGGGAGCACTGGACAGCCGTTTCGTCCTAGTATGGGACTCCTCAGCAGTGCGCATCCACGACCCCGTCGGGGATCGAACCCAGGACCTTCTGGCTCCGCGCGCGAACGCTTTACCATTGGACAACTGAGTTGGCTCCCAACGGATGATATTTCCAATTCAGCCAATTCGTGATACATTGCGCGACCTCCTCTATGCCATTGGTGAGTTACTGCCTCACACCCGACACGGTTGAACTCTACTGGTCACGTCTTCACATTAGAACTCCAAGAATTACCTCAAGGAGCTAGTCACTAGTGAGCTCATGTTAATTACAATTAGGGGAGTTTGTAGAGATAGTTAACTGTTTAATTCAATTTCGATAGCACGAATTGATCTGAATCAGACAACCATTGATCACCTGGGAGCACTGGACAGCCGTTTCGTCCTAGTATGGGACTCCTCAGCAGTGCGCATCCACGACCCCGTCGGGGATCGAACCCAGGACCTTCTGGCTCCGCGCGCGAACGCTTTACCATTGGACAACTGAGTTGGCTCCCAACGGATGATATTTCCAATTCAGCCAATTCGTGATACATTGCGCGACCTCCTCTATGCCATTGGTGAGTTACTGCCTCACACCCGACACGGTTGAACTCTACTGGTCACGTCTTCACATTAGAACTCCAAGAATTACCTCAAGGAGCTAGTCACTAGTGAGCTCATGTTAATTACAATTAGGGGAGTTTGTAGAGATAGTTAACTGTTTAATTCAATTTCGATAGCACGAATTGATCTGAATCAGACAACCATTGATCACCTGGGAGCACTGGACAGCCGTTTCGTCCTAGTATGGGACTCCTCAGCAGTGCGCATCCACGACCCCGTCGGGGATCGAACCCAGGACCTTCTGGCTCCGCGCGCGAACGCTTTACCATTGGACAACTGAGTTGGCTCCCAACGGATGATATTTCCAATTCAGCCAATTCGTGATACATTGCGCGACCTCCTCTATGCCATTGGTGAGTTACTGCCTCACACCCGACACGGTTGAACTCTACTGGTCACGTCTTCACATTAGAACTCCAAGAATTACCTCAAGGAGCTAGTCACTAGTGAGCTCATGTTAATTACAATTAGGGGAGTTTGTAGAGATAGTTAACTGTTTAATTCAATTTCGATAGCACGAATTGATCTGAATCAGACAACCATTGATCACCTGGGAGCACTGGACAGCCGTTTCGTCCTAGTATGGGACTCCTCAGCAGTGCGCATCCACGACCCCGTCGGGGATCGAACCCAGGACCTTCTGGCTCCGCGCGCGAACGCTTTACCATTGGACAACTGAGTTGGCTCCCAACGGATGATATTTCCAATTCAGCCAATTCGTGATACATTGCGCGACCTCCTCTATGCCATTGGTGAGTTACTGCCTCACACCCGACACGGTTGAACTCTACTGGTCACGTCTTCACATTAGAACTCCAAGAATTACCTCAAGGAGCTAGTCACTAGTGAGCTCATGTTAATTACAATTAGGGGAGTTTGTAGAGATAGTTAACTGTTTAATTCAATTTCGATAGCACGAATTGATCTGAATCAGACAACCATTGATCACCTGGAAGCACTGGACCCCGACGGGGTCGTGGATGCGCACTGCTGAGGAGTCCCATACTAGGACGAAACGGCTGTCCAGTGCTTCCAGGTGATCAATGGTTGTCTGATTCAGATCAATTCGTGCTATCAAAATTGAATTAAACAGTTAACTATCTCTACAAACTCCCCTAATTGTAACTATAATTGAATCTATGTTAGGCTGGAATTTTGTAATTGTTGTATAACGTTGATAAGCATTACATAATCATGCATAGATTTATATTAAACAGTGTTTTGTCTTTTACAATCATGATATATGAAAGGGCATAGTTACAAATATCTTGTTTATCAGCTATTTGTAATAAATAAATCTGTTTAGTCCTTGATTATAAATGATAAAGTTTAAATGAAATTACATTAATTCGTAAAAATTATCTAATAAAGCAATCTATCAAATTCTAACTGTAAGGTTATTCAAGAAAACTATGTACTATATAATCGAATTGAGGTGGTTTATAGAGATTGAGATTTTGTTAAATGAATTCGTCACAGACTGATGTTGGTTGGATACCAGTGGAAACTATGAAGTACTGGACATCTGTTTCATACCAGTATGCGGTTTATCAGCCGTCTACACCCTAGATTCTGTGCCAGAGGTTTTAGGTTGACAAACGCCAAACCCCTTGTCGGAAGTGAGACAGTAATCATTGATAAAAGTCGATGATCGTAGCTTTATGTTACGAATTGATTTGAATGTTAATTCCACGATTGGATTCTATCTCAGTAGTACAGAGAGTCAGACATTCATCAACCTGAAGCTCCGTGGACAGAAATCAGGATGAGTACTGATAATGAGTTTAATATTGAGGTGAAACGGCTGTTTAGTCATCCTTGATTTTGATTGGTATTGTATAACCCTCAATCAAAATCATAGGTTTACAGTATTCCATAGAAATTAACTTTATTGAAAGTGTTTCATTACTAGTGAACTGTATGAAATGTACTTTTTAAAATTATTGTTTAGTCTAATTTCATGGGTAATGTTGTATACAAAGTTACGAAACATTAATACATCCTCTAAAAAAGTCAGTAAATAGATATTCTTTCATTATAAAATAATGTTCATCAACAAAATGTTAACTGATTGACAGCTGACAAGTAAAAGTTATAAATTCAGATTATGTTTATTGATTAAACGAAAGTATCTAGATTTTTAGGAAAGCGAGGTTAGAATCAGTGTATTGTAGAAAAATGGTTAGTTAGTTGGGGGAAGTTATGAATCTTCATTGATTGAGATTGTTGGGCATATGTTAGTATGCTAAACCACAGCCAACAGCTATGTGCGTTGCTGACTGATGTCGGAGTAGAATGCGAGAAAACCAGGTGCCTCCAAATCATGGAGTCACTGACTGATCGTCTAACTAGTGTTAGTAGATACAGACTTCTTGATTGAGGACCTCACGAATGGTGAAACCAAAGAGCGGAAGCACTCCGGGGAATTTGTCGAGAATCGGTCAAGGTGGCGTACGTGCATTTAACATTTGTCTAGCCTCCAATTGACAACTTAAAATTGTTTTATGCCATTCTAAAAACTAATTCTTCGTTGCTGTACTATGTTTTATATGATTACATCTTTTTTCACTACCATTGAATTTACTACTACTTCTAGCGATTTGGTGTTAATATTATTGTGTGCTTGATATGTGGCAACTTGAACCGATTCACATATATGCCAAGGTCTACGGTGCACATAAATACCTACCTACTTACCTACTGACATACCAACATACATACATACATTCAAGGAGAACGATATTCCTGTTAGATTTGGACCAGTATCATATCAATCTTCAGACGGAAACAATATGACAGAGCGACGATTTGTTTCATATTTGGTTTATGTATTAAAACTGACTGATCATTTAAATGTATACTGTTGATCGTTCACATTATTATTGTAGATTTGAGAAATTCATGGAAATAAGCTGATATTCATATGGTTACGAGTAATATAACTATAAGCTTAAGTGGTTTTTGTCATTTATTCGCCGTGAATAACCATCTTAATTAATTGGCATAAACTTTGAAAGTCTGTTGGATTGTGTCTGGCAAGTGGAATGTAGGACACGCGTTTCGTCCTATTTGGGACTCAACTATTACTTGTGTACTCTCGCTGTACCGAGGTAATCAGCTCAAGATGCACATATGGCAGTAGAGGCTGACCAGTTTCAACGAGAAGATACATGTTTATCCTAATTATGAAAATCTGTTTATTTAAATAAGCCAATTCGCTTCACAGAGTTTTACTTGATCCGGAGATAGTAATTGTATGTAACTACGTTGTCAACATAAAAGACAAAACTAAGCGGTGTAAATCGTTTTCTCATGATTGAAATATCTCTTTGAACATTTTTTTGTAAGCTTTTCTGTTTATAAATTAATCAACTGACATCATCTTAGTACATTTATTTAACTGTATTCTAGAACCTATGATAGTGACGTAAATAATCTTGTATTTACTATTGCTTCTAGTTGAAATGTATCGTTAGGCTTTTCAAGGGTTAAAGTTAGAGTGGATTCATAGTTAGTTTAGGCTTATTGTTACTTGCAGTAAAGGGCTTTGATTTAGGTACAGGATTGACTTTTGTGTTATATATCTATTGTTTAATAATAACTTAGTAGGTGAAATGTTTGTTACTATAATCATTAATGTGTAATATGAAAAAATCAGTGTATCATAAGAACTTCATACTTCCTAAGTGCTAAATTTAGTTATTAAAAATGACAGATTTCTTATTATCTTCAAAGTTCCTAGCTCACCAATGATTGGATATTACGGTAATTATTTTCGGTTAGTTCTTAAACCCCCTAATCACGGGCTGCAGTTAAACTTTTCATCGTTTTGTTGAAGAAACACTTTTAACGCGGTTGAATTGAGAATCGACACTACTTGGATACATAGATATCAGCTCACTAGTGACTAGATTCAGGAAGCGATTTCTGGGGTTCGAGTGGAAGTTTAGCCATGTCGGGTGTGAGACAGTTACACACCGAAATCAAAGGACGAGGTCGTACAATCATACCACGAATTGACTAAGCTATTAGTATTAACTGTTAGATGCTGACTGTTTCAGTGGTCTTATGATTAAACACTCGCCGAATAGCCCATAGTTCCTAGGCTCGATTCGCCGGTAGAATTGTGGATGCGCCCATCTGAAGTCTCATATTAAGATGAAATATTTTTCCAATACTTCTTAACTTTTGTTACTTATCTAACTCAAACCAATTCGTAATGTCCAATTAAAATGGCTGTATGTTATCATACCATACAGTATCATTACCATTGATTTATCATACCGAATAGTATAAGCAATATAGACATCAGTTGATTTTTGGTAATGTGTATTATATCAGCACTGCCTTTACACAGATTAATTCACTGCTATTGTCTTATAAAATCTTTTAGATACTTTACCCAACAAACTGTCTTTAGCTGAACAAAAATTAGAAACTACTTAATCTTAGAAAATAATCTTGTCAAATTATGGGATTTATCAGCAGTAAGCACCAATAGCCTAATCTAGATACCTTATTGTAAGCATTTATAAGACAGATATTTCAACATATTCAGCTCAATGTGACTGAATCTATGTATCATTTCATATCTGATAAGCGTAAATATACCTAAGAGTATGTAGATTCACTCGAAGTTGTATTGTGTCAAATGACAACTTCATTAATCAATCGTTTAGAAGGCATATATTTATGTCAGTATATAGAAACGTTTTAATGAGTAACAAACTGACATCAAATTGTTAACTGAATACAAATTCATCATATACTTTGTACTAAGTGAATAATCAGTACACATATAAATAATAAAGTATTGCTATGAAGTGAATTACTTCGTCAATAACATTCTTCTTTTTACTTCAAATTCTGTCTTGAAATTGATAGTATTCGAAACACTCTTATCTAATGTCTTCTTACACTTACTTCATTTTGTTTTACAAAATGATTGAAACTTTTACAAATTATCATTTATCTTACTCTGGTTGAATGCTTTTGTAATCAAGTATCATCTAGTCTTATATCGACTAAAACTGAGGTGTATTGAAACATACTTTCCCAAAAACAAACAAACAAACATCAAATCAGTTAGTTCTGATGACGCTGTTATTCAATAGTTATCTTGATTCTCTCACAGTGAAGTGAATGTTATGAATACAGATAGGAAATATATAATAATGACTTAATTAGGCTATATGTTTGGTTGACTGTTCGGAACATGAATCGTTATTGCTTGTTTCTACTGGATTACGATAGCATTATGCTCAGTAATAATATAGTTCGAAGTTATGCATAAATCACTTTATACCCAGTTAACTAATACACATTCACAGATAATCGGGTAAGTGTATATATTAGAAGCCAGTAACAATTAATTCATGTGGATTATATGTGAAGACAATGTAAGTCCAATAAGTACAGGATTGAGACAAGCGCCAGAGAGAAGTAACCTTCAAACTCAGTTCAATCGCACATTGAACATATATACAACAGCTAATAGTACAATGTACAATATATTATGTCCAGAGTTACACTGGCTATTGCTCTATCTTAATACTTATTTATTTCTTATTTTTATTAAGTTAATTAGGATAAATTTGTATTTTCCCGCTGATTTGTAATGGACTGAAACCGGTCAGTCTTTGTTGCCACATGTGCATCCTGAGCAGATTACCTTGATATCGCGATAGTACACAAGTTATATTTAAGTTCGATGCAGGTACAACCAGCCGATGAGTTCCATATAGGACGAAACGCGCGTCCTGGATTCCGCTTGCCAGTTACAATTGAACCTAAATATTATCAAATTAACTTGGTATTTCACATGTTTGGTTTGCATGTATGTTACGATAATAATAACTCAATTACCGTCTAACTAAAACAACGATTTATAGTATGGGAAAATGCTGCTTCTATCCTCAGTCACAACTTCAGTAAATACAGAGTGGAAATTCATTTTGAATAGAAGTATATAACTGACATGCAACCGAGGGAGACGAGCAAAACAGAACATGTATAGAACTACTTGTGAATAAAACCACAGTGATTATTAAAAAAATTAATATGAAACTGATATGAACTGATTACTATGCAAAAATTACATTGAACTGATACAATGAATGTAAACTAAAGTTATCACAATGAATTAAATGAATTGTGATAAAAGTTAGCAAAAAATGAATTGAAGTGGTTTGTGAAAATTGGAATTACGTTTTAGCTGATTGAATTTGTCATAGATTTATGTTGGTAGGGTATCCCGCAAAACCAGATGGCACTGGTCAGCTCTTTCGTCCCAGTATAGGACTCCTAAGTAGTATGCACCGTAGATTCCACCATAGGATCTTCATTTTGGTTAACGCCTAATCGTCTGTACCACTGGCCAGCCGTCTTTGATGGTAAAATGTACGCTTCCATCAATTTGTGATATGGCGCGACGATTACGATGCCATATTAAGATCAGTGTATGACGAATACAATTAATTAAAATTTAATACCAATTTTCACAAACCACCTCAATTCAATTATAATAATCAGTGACAAACTTCAGCATGTTCCTGAAGCTCTAGTGCAAAATCGTGACTGTTGGAGTTGAGATTCTTTGGATATGGGACAGTTATCATTGATAACAGTGGATGATCGTCTCACTATATATCACAAATTGATAGAAGTGAGAATTTTAACAATCGATACTGGCCAGCCCTGTGGTGTAAATGGTTATGTGTTCCCCAACCTGGACCCTCTATGTGTGGAATCTAAGATGCGCACTTCCACGTAGGAGTGCCATACTAAGATCAAACAGCTTTCTGGTGCTCACTGGTTCTCAGTGGTTCCCTACCGACATCAATCTTTGACGAATTCAATCAACTAGAAAGAATTCCATCAGTTGGTTTTTTTGATTAAATGACTTATGGTGTCGAACTAGCTTCTTCTCCGATAGTTTGAATAAACAAGATAGGTTCTAAAACATTATCATATCAGAGTGATTCCTTGAAGAATATTATTTATTTACATTTATTAATCAATTTGACAAGTTAATGAAATTTATCTGCTAATCTGTTTATAATCATAATTATAAATACAGAAAACTTAATGATAATTCTTAAACATTTATTCAATTTATATCAACCTGAAGCCCTTGGTTCAGAATCTGCTGTACACACTACTGAGGAGTTTCATCCTAGAACTAAATAGCTATCCAGTTCTCCTTCGTTTTCAACATTACCCTGCTAACATCAATCTATATCATATTCAATCAACCAAATAACTAATCTCAACATTTAAATTGAATAAATTTTTTATCATATGATTTGTTACTGGGTAAATATTTTCCCTATCAATAGACTGTTTATTAATAAGCATATCATTCTACTTGATATTTAGTAGACAATTTGATATGGCACGCAATTAATGTCAAAAATGAAATTGAACATTTTCTAAATAAAAATGAAAATAAAACAAGGACACAAAAAAAAACAGCAACAATAAAACACATAAACTGTTAATAATAACATAAAATAAAATATGAGTGTGAATTAAACCATATGTTATGAAAGAAATAGGCATCCATTAACATTTAATAGAATTAACCATTATACTGGTGATATATCGATGATACGGTAAAATGGATATTAATTCATGTAATTGGGGGGGGGGTTGTAGAGATAGTTAACTGTCAATTTTGATATCACAAAGTGATCTGAATCAGACAACCACTGATCACTTGGAAGCATTGGACAGCTAGTTCGCCGTGGATGCACACTGTTGAGGAGTCCTATACTAGGATGAAACAGCTGTCCAGTGCTTTCAGGTGATCAATGGTTGTTTGATTCAGATCAATTCGTGATATCATGTGAGATATTTTGACAATTTAACGAAGTTTATCTAGCTGTTAAATTTACATGTGAAGAAAAAAGTGTAGGTAGAACAACAGTTCTTAATGTTCTGCTCACAAAAAGAACAGATAATTCAGTTGAATAACAAAACTACATAGGCAAGATAATATACAAATTTCTTTAGATTTGTGACTCTACATTAAAAAATAAATCTATTGAGAACTATTCATTATCGAGTATTAACAATACTCCTGATGTGGTAGATGAAGAAATGAAAGTATTACATAAAACTCTC
Source organism: Schistosoma mekongi (assembly GCA_034768735.1). NCBI lineage: Eukaryota > Metazoa > Platyhelminthes > Trematoda > Strigeidida > Schistosomatidae > Schistosoma > Schistosoma mekongi. The sequence continues at coordinate 9,371,675 of CM068307.1, read as the reverse complement.
AAAGAGAATGGATACTTCATAGTATTTATAAATAAATACACTATCATGAAAACAAATAGGAGGATGTATATTTAAGTTGGATTGTGACTGGCAAGTGGAATCCAGGACGCGCGTTTCGTCCTATTTGGGACTCATCGGCTGGATGTACCTGCATCCCAATGTTGATGTTCACACTGGGATTCGAACTCAGTCCGCTTCGTGCCAAACGCCACCTCGTTCACCATTAGGCTACTGTGTCCAGACAGCCACACTTGTGCAACGGGCATATATATCTAATTAGGATAAGTTTGTATTTTCCCGTTGATATGTAATGGATTATATCGAGGCAATCCGCTCAGGATGTACATATGGCAACAGAGACTGACAAGTTTCAGTCCATTACAAATCAACGGGAGAATACAAACATATCCTAATTATATTATGAATAGAAGGATGGTCCAGATTGTAGATAAAAGCGGCTTTTATACAACTAGCGTTCAGAGAGGACTCATCCAGCTAAATATTAATGTTGAAGTTACACAGAGGCATCCGAAAAACATATACTGCAAGAAAACTACAACTAATATTTTCTACTCGCCCAAAGAGTGACACCGAAAATGTAGGATAAATTATCTAAGCTTGTTAAGCCACTTTGTATCTATCAGTTTGACTGCTTCCGTGGAGCAAGTTGTATTGGGAGATACCCAAGGAATTTATTTTTCCGTGCTTATGAGCAGCATTCAGTATGGTTAACCATAGATGTCATCAAAGCCTAAACATTCCAATATTAGCTTTTTTAATTCAAACAGGTCATAAGGCGAGTATAAACCAATCATTTAAAATAACATGCTATGTAAACTGTTATCTGCCAAGATCAGTTGGACTCAAGGTCCTTAAAACGGTAGAGGAAATAGGTATACGGGTTAAGAGGCCGGAATTCTACACACAGAAGCATTACATTCAACCCAATCTCTAGCATGGGCCGCACAAGATCCATTAAGCCAATCTCAACCTTTATCATACAATAACTTAATAGTAGTGATGCATAGGTAGATTCCTCTTGTTATATTTATTACATAACTTTAATTTATTCTATCCAAATACTACTTTGTTTATTTGAAAATCTCCATATTATTATTATTATTATTATTATTATTATTATTATTATTTACTTCATAAATCTTTCAAAACCAAGCGAATTAATTGCTTATAATTCTATTACTGAAATTTATTTAAATCTTCCCGTTGACTTATCATGAACTGAAATTAATCAGTTGTAATATATATGCATCCTGGATGGATTGCCTGAATAAAGTGATGGTAGAACAACTTGTTGAACCAGGAAAATTACAAATCAAATCAGAAGTGGTAGTACTTGTTATCTATCTCAACCATAAAACCGATATTTAAAATATCCAAATTATCCAAAGAGATATTTCCAGTTATAAAGAAAGACAAAATCTGAAGCGCTTCGCATATTGCTAAGCCTAACAGAGCTTAACAGAAAGAAACGTCCCGCTTTTATCCAAACGGCCATAATTAACATGTATCAAATTTTATTCATGTTGGCAAACATACGATATGTCTTCATTTTACACACTTTCTTCATATCTATTGACATCACATTAAGATATACATTGGTGCAGAGGGTAAGTCGTACGCTAACCTGAAGACTCTCAGCATACTGCTAAGGAGTCTTACGCTAAAACAAAACAGGTATCCAGTGCTCCCCAGTTTTCAGTGATATATTATCAACATTAATCTGTTACTAATTTAAGCAGCTAAAACAATGTGCATATATGTTACTCCCTAAATTACTTTGATACAAATGACATGACACAACCAGATTTGTATTTTCATTGCACTAAATATTTCGATTTTGGTCTATTCTGCTGTAATTGAATTAAAATGGTTAATTTTTTTGTTGAGATTGGTATTTTTATTTGATTGAATATATCACAGATTGATGTTTCAGGGTACCACTGATAACAATGAAGCACTAGACTTCCGAGTGGTGTAATAAAGGTCTCTGCATTGATGATAAGATGAATACTATGATTAAATAGTATTTTTGGACTGTTAAATTTTCAGTTCCAACAATAGCCGTCCTTATGGCCAACTGCTTTACAATGGCGGCATAGATGGTGCTTGAATGGACAAAACTTGACGAAATGACATGCTCCACATTGCCAACATGGGGATGGAGGAGTTTTCATTTGTTGGGAAGGAAAACTACGTTTCTTTGTTGATTCTATTGGATGCGTAGAGGCAGTTGGGTGTTGTTTTCGACGAAGTGTTTGAACTGAGCTACTGTGTCCGCCAGATTTAATGAGTGTGGTATCCTGTTGTAAACTCACTAATCGTTGATATTCTCTTGTGATATCGTTCAGTGTCAGTTTTGGTTGTTACTCCAGACAATTCAACAGTCTCATTCTATTGTCAGCGAATTTGGATGATTGAAGACTACAAATGAATATCAATGATTTAAATTGGTCTTCCGTCATTGATTTTAATTTGAATCGCTCGCATTCTCTATTCACAATACCAACATAAGTTAGAAAATCATCCGTTTCATTCATAATTAATTTAAGGCAGCAGTATCGAGAAAAAAAATCATAGCGATCAGGCGTATAATTCGGCTACCCTAGAAATCGTACGCAAACCGTATTAAGTCCAGAAGAACTCACGCGTATATTGCCTCAACTGGCAGTGAAAATATAGCAGTGGTGTCATAACAAATTGGTGACGGGGATGGAATCATCTAGAAAGAAATGATTTATTGAAGATTGAATAATAATTTCTAATGATTATCAAATGAATATGAATTAATTTCATCTGTTTTTGTCAGTTTGATTTGTTATTACAAAAAGGTAAAACAGCAGTGATTGTTATTTTATTTGCTAAGAAAACGCATTGGAAATCCACGAATCAATAAAAGATGGTTGATTGTTAAGTTGAGATTTTGTAAAGATTAGTATTTAATTTAGTTTTTTGTAATCATTGCAGATCATCTTGAAGTTAATCATTAATGAGAAGTCGTAAGTAGTAGAGTTTACATTTGTCAGGAGTGGAATAGTTATCAATAATTTCAATGGATGACTATTTTCCTCTCTATCATAAATTAGTGTAAGTGAGAATTCTACTATTAGACACCGGTTAAATGGTTCAGATGGTTAGGCGTTCACTGCTAGATCACAAGATATTGGGTTTGATCTACTGACGAAGTCGAAAATCATTACCAGTGAAGAATCCCACATTAGGATGAAAAGGTTATTTTAGTCTATGTAAGTATACGTAGGATTTTCTTCAAAATGCAAAGGTGCTGTGTTCCGGTTAAATGAATTTCAGGAGACACATCGACTCCATAATACGTTATGAAGTGTTGGTGAAACATTTTCACATGAATTGAACACTTATGAAGTAAAGAAAATGAGTATCAAACTGTCAAATAACATTGGCTCAATGGCGATAAAGTTAAATTTGATTAGATTCATTACAGATTGATTTTAGTATGGTATCACTGAAAAACAGAGCACTGGACAGATGTTTTGTTCCACTATAGGACCTCCCTCCTTCCTCTAGGGTCATGGAACCTAGGGAGTTTAGGTCAGTGAACAACTAACCCAATAAACCACTGATGAGACATCCAGTGGCGGAATCTCTACTTCTATCGGTTTGCAATGTTGCGAGACTGTCATCCATTGTCATCACTGATAACAACATCAATTCAATCAAGTCATATATTAGTTAAACACTAAATCGATGTTAGACTGTTGGTTTCATTGTTGAATGTCATCAACGTGCTATATTTTTATGGAGATCACTTTTAACTTTGGTCATTGAGCTTCATTATATTCATCTGATTTGTTTATTGAAACGATTTTGTGCTTTATTTATTCATAAATCAGATAAATAATAGAATATGAAATTTCTTTTCAAAGTAACTTTAGTTATCTGGTATATACTACTAAATGACGAATAAAAAAAATCTCCATTCCCATTGATGTGCATTATAATCTAGGCATATGATGACAGACGCGGACTTGATTTTTATGAGCTTGATATCTATGATATAATGAAGCATATTAACTTTCGATAGGCTTGTAGATTAGAAATTTCAACTGAATGACATTTGAAATCGAACCATGAAAAAGTTGATGCAGATAATGTGTCTGACATGTAAAGAGTATTCAAAGTAAAATGAATCAATGGTTAAGATGTATTTTGAGTGTATAGACAAAAATTATTAATCTAATGAATTCATAATAACAGTCATATTATCCAAATTCCAGACCAAAGAACACACTGCATCGAGAATTGGAAGCAGATATTAAAAGGATGAACAGCAACTAGAAACAGCTAGAAATGATTGCTTAGGACAGAGTTCAATGTAAAATACTGGTAAGCAGCCTATGCTCCTCTGCGAGGGGTAACAGCGTAAGTAAGTAAGTATCCAAATTCCAAACGAATGTGATGCTAAATATGTGTTATATGAAAGCAAGAAACGCATGATAAACTGATACAAATTAACGCACAAAAACAAATGATGATGTTGAAAAGTATGCTTAAACATATAGTGTAGGCATAAACTATAGTGCTTCAAGATAAAATCTATTATGTCTCTATTTAAATTTCTTCCTTTTGAGTCATCAGAAACAGTTTTTAAGTATAAACCTGTTAACGGTATCACTTATTATATGTATGTCTACGTTAATAGCATACAAGCGAATTGAATACACAATGTTATATAAGCAATTAGATAGGTAATTGTTCATAGAGTATTCTAAATCAATATTTCAAAGCAGCTACTCCTATACCTATAAAGTTTGCTTTCGTTCATGTTTGCGTAACCATAGATAAGTAGTCCCATAATAGAAAAAAACATCTGTCCGACACTTCTTGTTACTAAGCAGATTTTTTATAGAATTGCAGTTTGGAATAAAACTATCTGCTAAGAAGAAACTAACTTTATTATATAAGTTGGATTGTGACTAGCAGGTGGAATCCAGGACGCTAGTCTCTCTATATCAAGGCAATCCGCTCTGGATGTACATATAGCAACAATGACTGACCAGCTTCAGTCTATAACAAATAAACAGGAATAGACAAGTTTATCCTAAAAGTAACTTTAGTTCATAAAATATACATTATTACTATCATTTACGTATTATAAATGGAAAGGCATTTGTTTACTGGACCCAACTAGTAAATATCGATTACAGTACACTTAGTTTATCGCTATCTTTACTACTAATTGTTTTTAGTAGTAAAGTAAAGCTTATTATGAATATCATAGAGTATCTGGAAGAAGCTGAATATATCTGACTTGAATGTTTTGGTCTATGCCACATTGTTTACCGTTAGTCCGTATCATAAGATGATAGGTCGTCGTTAAAATGCCATTTAGAAAATGCTAATATGAACAAATCAACCTGAAGTTAACCGAATCTTCTTGTTGATTTATTATGGACCGAGATTGATCAGACTCTGATGTCATTTGTACATTCTGAGTGGATTACCTCAATGTAGCGATAGTTCACAAGTATGAATTAAATTAGAGGATATACATGGTGTTTTATTGTATATGCATATCAGTTGTACACATGTAGCTATCTGTACTCATTAGTCTAGTAATGCACACGGTGGTGTCTGACAGGAAATTAACTTTGTTTGAGTACCTGTGTGATGATCAACTCTGGGACACAGACACGTCCAGTTAAAATGTCCCAAATAGGACAAAACATATGAAGTGGATTCCACTTGTCAGTCGTAATTCAACTTAAATCATAAGCTATCTAATGTTGAATTAGGTAAATTTACTAACTGAAATTAAAATATCAATAGGAATACTTTGTTCTACTCAATGAATAAGTTGAATTCGTTTGTTACATGGATTGTTTGTTGTATCATTACAACCAAGAAATAGTTGTATTAATCAATCAGACACAAAATACTGTACATACCTTAATTCAGGCATTTTTTTTGTAGTTGACATAAATCTACACTAATGGAAGGTGGTAACGATGGAAGATTTAAAAATAATTCCGATTATTACTTACTTTACTTACTTATGCCCGTTACTCCTCGCTAAGGAGCATAGGCCGCTCACCAGGATTCTCCATTCAACTCTGTCCTCAGCAATCCTTTCCAATTGTTTGCAGTTGCTGTTCATCCTTTTAATGTCTGCTTCCAATTCTCGACGCAGTGTGTTCTTTGGCCTTTCTCTTTTCCGTTTCCCAACAGGATTCCAAGTTAATGCTTGTCTCGTGGTGCAGTCTGATGGTTTCCGTAATGTATGTCCTATTCATTTCCAATGTCTTTTCCTAATATGCTTTTCGGCTGGAAGTTGGTTTGTTCTCTCCCATAGTGAGCTGTTGCTGATGATTTCCGGCCAGCGAACATTCAGTATCTTTCGTAGGCAGTTGTTTATAAATACCTGTATCCGTCTGATGATGTTTGCAGTAATTCTCCAAGTTTCAGCTCCATACAGCAGGACTGTCTTCACGTTCGAATTGAAGAGTCTGACTTTCAGGTTAGTTGATATTTGTTTTGAGTCACATATGATTTTCAACTGTAGGAATGCTGCCCTTGCTTCGCCAATCCTTGCATTTACATCTGCATCGGACCCTCCTTGTTCATCGATGATGCTCCCCAGATATGTGAAAGTATCCACTTCTTACAGAGTTTCTCCATCAAGTTGAATTGGGTTGGTGCTCCCTGTGTTGTACTTAAGAATCTTGCTCTTTCCGTTATGTATGTTCAAGCCTACTGATGCTGAATTTGCTGCTACACTGGTTGTCTTTGCTTGCATCTGTTGGTGTGTATGTGCTGAGAGAGCTAGATCATGTGCGAAGTCCAAATCATCGAGTTGCATCCTACTTGTCTATTGAATTCCGTGCATCCCCTCAAATGTGGAGGTTTTTATGATCTAGTCAACCACTAGAAGGAAGAGAAAAGGTGAGAGCAGGTAACCTTGTCTGACTCCTGTCCTCACTGGGAATGCCGATTATTACTTATTTATATTTGAAATATATAGAAAGGTTCTAAAGGTGAAAACTGAGAGAAACATGGATAATACAGCCGTATATGTAAACTATGTACAGAAGATAGAATTAAGGAAGAATTAGCGAAAATTTATAACACTTTACGGTAAGGAAATGGACTATGACATTGTTAAGGAAAAGCTTAATTTCATAAAACATGAATTCAGGGATAATGAAATATTCAGAATTATTAATTATAGATTAAAGAACCTATTCAGGAGCTAGGCGAATCTCAAATTTAGAGAATTATTACCTTTAAAACAGTCAAATATGAAAAAATTCTCATTATCTGTTGCATTAGACTGTATCTACCAATTTAATTATATATGCCAATGTACATATTTTGGAAGAATAGAATGAAGGATCCTTATCCACATTTCTGAGAATATCCTTAAAGTCTGAGACTAAAACGCTGACATGCTGTCAGAAATGTACATCTCTTTGGCAGTAGACATGAAGTCAATGTTTTGAAATCCATTAGCACGATCAAATAATGAAGGAACTTCGAATTACAAGGTTTCAAGTTGATAAAACGCCTAGTCCTTTGCACTTTTGAGCAGGTATCCAATGGTAACACTCTCACTTTCATCAATTTTATTTTCACTTCCAATGCTAAACGTAATAGAATGTATTGGAATCTTCTCGTTTATTTGTCATGGACTGAAATTGATCAGTTTCTGTTGCCATATGTATATCCTCAGCGGATTGTCTCACTACGATTATAGCTTATAAGTATTATTTGAGTTGGATTGTGACTAACACGCGGAATCCAGGAAGCACGTTTCCTCCTATTGTGAACTCGTCGACCAGCTGTACTTGCATCCGAGTTTTGATGTTCACAGATAGGCACCCAAACATCTAGCTGACAAATCCCGATTAGGATTAACCACTCGTCCTAGATTTCGTTTGCCAGTCCCAATCTAATTCAAATGAAGTTGAACTTAATAATTTTCTATAAGTAAAATGATTTTTTTTTTCAATATTAAAGCGTAAAGTTTATGCCAAAATGCATTCATATGAAGTATTTTCTCTTTGTTTAATTCATATCTTCCATTTGTATGAATCTATTTGTATAGTGATAACCATGAATGAATTCACATATTATCACATATACATATACACATACTAACATATCTGTCTATATGTTCACATTGAACAGTCTATAAAGCAGTGAAACAGGCATTTTTCAAGAAGTAAAAAAAAAAACAAAAAGAAAAATAAAACAGAATGTTTTCATTCTAACGATTGACTCACGTAAATTCACTTTACTTCATAATTCAATGCATCTTAGATGGATAATTGAAATATTTAATTTATTGAAAGTTTGCATGTCAACACATTTCAAAAGAGTAATAGATTTTGTTACTGTGGTGTATGCCTAATTTTTTTTGTTGTTCTTTCTCTTAGTTAACTAGACAGATATTGATGATACCATATTTTGTAGTCTTCTTGTTTTCTTTTTTTTGTTCTTTGTTATACTTGGGCATAATTTATCAAGAAGTGAAGTTATTTTCTTCGGAATAAAGTAGTAGAAGAATAAATTGTTTGATGAAGGGGTTGACTAATAGTGGTGTATAGTATGCTATAGTATAATGATGAAGTTTAAATAATATTTCGATATCATTTAAATAGATGAGATGAATAAATGATTTCAACTAAAACACAGTTGCTAACCACTTATAGATGCATGTTTTTTAGATATTTTGATACTGAAGTTGTTAGTATATTAGCTATTTTGGAATTCATCAGTTAGAAATTGACCGAATGGAAGGATGGAAAGAAAAGTGCAAGTTACAGATAGCCTAATGAGGTCTACTCATTAATTTGTCAGTAACATACTTGTTAAAATGGTCACTCGTCAACTATGGTTTTTGTATAGAGACTGTAAACATTTTTGGCAATTGAATGACCCATTCTCAGAAGCATTATACAGAAAAAAGTATTTTGCGCCGTAATGTGATATGAAATATAACAAACTTACTATTATACCGATATATAATCACGAATAGTTGACTAAGATCTGTTACGAATATATTGAGTCCAATTCAATAAAACTTGGGAACCAAACAATAAAGTAACCTTATCTAGCGCTCCTCCCCCCCCAAAGAGTTAATCAAGGCATATATTGAAGTGTTGCATAATAAAACTATCTTGAGTAACCCGGATAACAGACTGATGATGCCTGCTACCATCATTTCAGCAACGAGGTAACAGTCAGATGCATTTCCCATCGTAGTCTTCCAAGTATTCGTATTAGTGTTAGAGATCAATATCAGGAAATTAAAAATCTATGAAGACTTTACTCCATATAAGAAAGCCCACTTATTGTGCATAAACTAACTGTTGGAAGCCATAAGAGACAGTCATTTATAACGGGTACCGCCTCGAAAAATTGGAGAAATAAGTTAGTGTCAAAAGTTACAACTACTGAGAAACAGTCATAATGAGGTTATAATATCTCCCTTGTATGTGGGTACAGAAACTTGAAATGTTAAAGGATTACAGTGTTGGAAGCAGTAAATGTTTAGTTCAACAAAGTTTCATTTTTGTAATTGAGGAGGCTTACAATCTTACCCTAGATTTTCGCCATCATTATCTTCATTTTTTAATGATATCATTGATGTAGCTGGTCTCTAGTGAAGTATTGAATTCCAACAAATGCATTGATGATGCGGAGCTCTTTATTGATTAGGCAACATGGGAGATCCTCGTAGCTAGTTTAACTCGATAGATTAACAGTTCAGCAGACAGGCAGGTGGCGTTGAAACAGTTCAGAATTGTCCGATCACCTTTGAAAGTGATCCACTAGTCGTGTCCACCACTTTGACAAACCTTATTTAGCTAGCTTTACCTACATTAGAAGACAACTAGGAGAGGCATCTGCTGACATTTAACCCCTGGGTCATAACCCAACAACTACTGTTGGTGCATGCTGTTCAGCCGATGGACGTTGTAGAAATGGTGCGTTTATGTAGATAGCTGATAAATGCGACAGTTTTTCCAGTAACAGAAAACGGCGGAATACTGTTCATCGACAAGCAAGTCGACGAATTACAGCAGCAGGTCACAGCGATTTGGATGTACACTGAGGAGAAAAGTAGATGCTCTGAATGTGGGTAATTCGTACATTGCCAAAGAAACTGACATAGACTTTTTAAATGTTATAAACCGACTTCTTTCTCTTGTGCATTGCTTCGTATGGTTGGTTTAGTAAATAAGAGTGTGATGCACACAAGGGAAAGTAAATAGGGAAGCGCCGGTCTACTTAGTTGACACGGGCGCAACTACATCGTTAATAGATGTCCAACACTGTTGACAGATAAAGACCTGTTCACTAGCTGTACAAACCGTGGTCGGACATGTGCTGAAAATTTTAGGGGTATCGAAATCGGTGTTTGCGTAGTACAGTATTCATTTGCAGTGGCTAAGAGTATACAGCAAACGATACGTGGAGCAGACTTCCATAGTGAAGTGAGGGCAGAAGTAACTGACACGAAAACAGGGAAGTAAACACAAAGGACGTGCATTTCGTCATTCGTGAGAACAGTGAGATGGCAAAGGTAAAATCGGTAATCTTAGTGCAATAGGGCAGGGTTAGTCTTGATACTGTGGTAGCAAAATACAGAGGCCTGTTCACGGAAGATGGAGAAGCCTATAGGTATTGTAACAGAGTGACCCAAGGGATCCATATAGTGTCATAGGAAGACAGTATTTCATAGGCGTCGGATGCCAGATAACCCGAAAATGGAAACAAATCGTCAAGTGGAAGAGATATCGCCAGATGGAATGAATGATGAAGCTGATAGTCCTCGCTCATACCAACACTAAAGAAATCAGTGGGGAACTATAGATTCTGTACTGACTTTTGAGAGCTAAGCAGCATAACACAGTTGAACCCATGCGCAATGTCGAATATAGCGGTTACTCTAGATTGTTTACAACAAGAAAAGTTGTTTACGATACTAGATCCTAGGTTAGGATACTGATAACTCCCGATAAAGGCAAGTGATAAGTACAAAACAGCCTTCAGTATGGACCAGAAACAGTATCAGTCCTACGACATCCCAAGACCGTGGAGAAACATGAGAACGATCTGATGGTGTATAGTAAAACAGCGAAATGCCATACAAGAAGCTTAAAAGAAGTTCTTTGACGAATAGAGGGGGAGTTTGCCAGCCATGTTTTAACGTCTGCAGAACAGAAGTATTCGGCTACTCAAAAGGAGTGTTTGGCAATTGTTTGGGCGTTAGATAAGCGGAGAGTGTGTCTTCTTTGTCAGCCACTTTACATTAAGACCGATCATAAGCCGCTACAATGGTTAAAGACGACAAGAGATGGCTGGAGTAAATTGTCACGATGAACATTGTGCCTGCTAGAATCCGACTTTACGACTGGCCACTTACTAGGACGTCAGAATATAATAGTATACTATCTTTCACAGCTAGATTAAGACGGTGACTTACTGGATATGGCGTTTAGAGTCACTATAGTAGAAACAGACCATGGAAGACCAGTAGGTTGTCAGAAATCCGATTAAACACATAAGGCAGTGAGATAAAGGCGAATCGAAGTGGTTGACGAACAAACAACACATTCAAACATGGAGGTAAAGACGTTCTAACTCCAGAAGTACAGAACATGATTGAATGTGACGGGAGTACTAACTTGGAAAGAGAATGATGGTAGCTGTTTAGTTGTAATCTCAAAGCTATTACAACAGAATGTAATCCATGAATGCCATCAACTAGCATATACAAGCGTTGTGAGAACTACTGACATCATGCGACAAAGTGCCTACTGGTCTGGAATATGCAAGGAGAAATAATAAGTTGTCGCCTGCCTGCAATATCAGTTAATGAAAGGAAATAAATACGTACGCACCTCCTTATAGCAATCCCAGTAACAACATTAGCGATCTGTGGTCAGTGAATGTAATGGGTCTGTTTCATCAGACATTGAATGGTAAACAATACGTGACGGAGATGACCAAACACGTTACTCTTTGAGTTGGCGCCGTTGTAATTCCTTACCAATGAAAAAAGACAGTGACTAATGCAGTGATGCGGCACGCCGTGGCGAACCAAGGTGTCTCGAGAATGATATTGACAGATCAAAGTCCACGTTTCTGAAGCAATGAACTTTTATTCTGCCCTGGGCAGTTGGACAGGGTCAGAACGACACCATATCATCCACAGACCAACGGACTAACGTAGAGGAAAGATTTTTGCTCTAATAAAACGGTAGGTACCAAATAATGGGGGGGGGTAGCTGGTAGACGGAATCACCAATGAAATTTTAGCACATCGAACCTAGAATCCATAAACATCAAGAAAGTTGTCGTTCTAGTTAACGTACGGTGACAGATAGTGGCTACCATCGGACAATATGACTGGGTTACAACTACAGAAATGGGATGGGATGTAGCGGAAAGCAGGACAAGAACAAGTGATGAAAAATGTGCAACAGAAACAAAGAATGGACGTTAAAAGATCAGTCATGGGGAGCAGTTGAGACGCATTTCAGTGGGCGATCTGGTGATATATTGAGACCGGAGGAACATAATAGGTAGCTGACTAGGCCCGAAGTAATTGCTCCCAATATGGGAAGGCCCGTATGTAGTCATCGCAAGGCTGAGACTGGTGTACACCATCAAGAAAGATAACAGAGGGAAGCGTGTAAACATAAGCTAGCTGCGCAAGAAACTTCGGATACGTTGGCCCAACACTATCAGCAACAATCTACTGTGGTAGACAACCAACTTTCAGTTGAAAAATAAAGTAAGAAAAAAACTCTGGAGGTGGATAGGACACATATCAAGAAATTCATCACACTTCATCATTAGACAGGTACTAATTTTAAATCTTGAAAGCCAAAGGAAAATAGAGAGATTAGAGAACAAATTGTGTCGAGAACTGGAGGCAAATATGAAGAAGATGAATAGATATTAGGATGAACTTGTATATCCCCGTTGATTTATTATAAACTGAAGGTGGTCAGTCTCTGTTGTTATATGTGCATCCTCAGCAGATTGTCTCGATATAGCGACTGTTCACAAATATTATTTAAGTTGGATTGTGACTGGCAAGTGGAATCCATTACGCGCATTTCGTTCTATTTGGAACTCATCGGCTAAATGTATCTGCATCCCAATGTTGATGTTCACAGCCGATGAGTCCTAAATTGGACGAAACGCGCGTCCTGGATTCCACTTACTAGTCACAATCCAACTTAAAGAAAGAATAGACTTTGGGTAGAAGTGGTAAGGTGATATGAGAACAGAGTTGGTTAGAGAATGCTAGTTGGCGGTCTATACACCACAAGAAGTGACAGGCATTGATTGATTGAGTGCATAATAAAATATAATTAGAATAAACCAAATCATTATTGATGATCAACTTTTATAAACATAATCAAATTGTAATTATGTATTTTGTTTACTAATAAAATTACTTGAACTCACTTTTGATTTGATTTATTGTACAATGAATAGGCATAATTACCCATTATTTGTCATGACCTAATTTTATTATACACCCAAAGTTTTAGGATGAACTTGTATATTCCCGTTGATTTGTTATAGACTAAAGCTGGTCAGTCATTGTTGCTATATGTGCATCCTGAGCAGATTGCCTCATTATAGCGAATTTTCCACTTATATAATATACCCAGTGTATTTATGTATACCGTATGAAATCATTTCTGTGCGTTATTTTTCAACAAAGTAAACTTAAAAATAATATCGGTTTTGATGATTACTAAGACAAATTTATGATTTAAAGGTATTAGAATCTACTGGTTGATTTGATAGATACTGAAATTGATCAATCACTGTTGCTATATGTGCATCCTCAGTGGATTGCCTAGATACGGTAGTAATTCACAAGTGAGACCTTATATATGTGTATGTATGTATAATCAACATAGAACCTGGTACATGTGTGCATCGGTTCAAATTGCCGTACCTCTATGGTACCGCAAGATTAACACCACCACCATTAGTAGAAGTTACTTCAATAAAATAAAATAATAATAGTAACAAGGAGTGTGAACATATAAAATATGGTTTAGAAAGCGTAAAAAGTTATGGAAAAATTTAAAGGTCATGATTCAAAGGAGGACAATAAGTAAATGCAGTTGTGCCATTGTGACCAATTCCGGGCCATGTCACTCACTGTTTCTAGCTACTGATTATGGTAATCGCGAGGACTCCATCCAGGTAGTCTGCAGCTACCTACACAAGTGAGACCGATCAATTTCAGTCCATATTTAATCAACGTGATTTAGATATCTTTAAGTTATATATACAAACCCTTTGCACGAGAGTGACTGACTTGATTTAGTAGCATAGTTGTGACTGCAGTGTCATTTGATACAGAACGACTAAATTTCAAATCCTTGTGTGATACAAGTACATTCATCTGATAAATTCTGAATAGGATTAAATGGGCTTCTTGGATTCAATTTACTAGGCACAATGCGACTTAAATTTATGAGTTTCGACGTAAAAAGATAAAGTGAATAAGTCAAAACCATGTATAAATTTGTCAACTTTAAGATGTTTTATGGATGCGGAATAGTAATTAATTGTTTAAAAAATATATTCCAATGTTAGATTCAAGACTATTTGAATAACGTCGCATACTTTATTAGATTATAAACCTGTTATAGCCTGTTAGTACTATGTCTGTTTGTTGCTTTTTGCTTGTTTATATACAACCGTGAATATCAAAATGAACTGAATATCCGTATCGTAAAGACTTGCAAACATATTACACATCGATCAAAAGTAGAAATATCAACAACAAAGTGCCAGTTTTCTTAGTGATCCAATGATTGTGCGCTCACAATGAAATGTGAAGGTCATAGGTTCGCTTCCAAGATAGTATCGTGGATGGACACTCCTGAAAAGTTCTATATTGGTACATAACAGCTGTTGAGTTCTCTTTGCATTGCAGTAGTTGTTTAACTGTGATTAAACAGTGACATCAAAATAAAAAATAATAAATTACTTTTATACTTTCTTTCATTGTAAACAAAATTACAGTTTCATTATAACAAGCTGTAATGGGTAAAACTAAACTACGCCGACGAACCTGAGATGGCCAATGAGAACCAAGGTATTTGTTTCAAGGTAGCGCGCTCATTCAACTTCAAAATGCTCACATTGGATCGGCTCATTGCAATTTTCAATGAAGACGCTATTATTTCTAACCTACATGCTCTCGGACTACTTCGTAGAGAGTTCATTTGTGATTGTGGCCTCAATATGACTCAAATACAATTCACAGACAGTCGAGATGGAGTAGCTTTTCGTTGCAATGGCTGCTGGAGAAATAAATCATTGAGAACAGGTAGTTTTTTAGCAAGTCTAAACTGACACTGCGGCAAACCTGCATGTTAGTTGTATTGTGGAGTATGCAGTTGCCTGTCACTCTGGCATCGTCTCTCATAGATGTAAGCGAAGTATCAGCAGTGCAATGGTATCAGTACTGTAGAGACGTATGCTCAGAAATCATGTTGCGGTTAAATTTGTCACTGGGAGGTATCGGGAGAATCGTTGAAATCGATGAAACAGCTTTTAGAAGGAGAAAATATAATAGAGGAAGATCTGTAAAAACCGAATGGATGAGTTCCTATATCGCTCATATTTTGAATTTAAACTCAATGAACCCGTCTCCAACCTCCAAAAATTTATAAATCATGTAAAAACATTGTATCATGTGTAAATTTTTTTTAAATTTCACCGTTTTTCATAATAAATAATGATTTTATCTACCAGTGCATTCTCATTGGCTAAAAGGTACCTCACGGTCGTCGGCGTAGTTTAGTTTCACCGATTGACTATATTACGGATTGATGTTGGCAGGGTAACATTTAAAACCAGGGAGCACTGGATAGCTGTTTCGTTCTAGTGAGGAACTACTCAGCAAAAGATAAAGTAAATGATTTAGTACATTAGCTTTCAATTAGGTCATAATTAGATTTTCTATATTGAACTTCTTTATTCTTTCATAGTCTACTTATACTAGGATCATATAATATTCAGTTTCATCATATGAATGTTTTAAACATAATAACCTCTCCATTACTATTACATGTTGGGTAATGTTAAGCTTACTAGTGATATTCATTATATGTATTCTATACGATACAAAAGTACTACATCGGGTTGATTATAAGTCGGGTATTATTGTAAAAATAGTGAAAAATTAAATTAATAATAGTTACTGTAAAATGAGACGTTACAGGGAAAAATATTATGACATCCCTCATTCACATGCATCTTTCACATATCATTATTATCAATAGAAATGTAATTTTAATTTAATATCACGAATTGGTCAGAATTATAACAACCAGTGATCACTAGGAGGCACTGAACAGCTGTTTCGTCCTAGTAAAAAGCGGTGCACAACCGTAATCATATCAATATCAAACCCAGAACCTTGTGACTCTACTGTGAATATTTAATCACTGGACGACCAAATCAGCTTCTAATGACTGATATTTCGAATTCAGTCAACTAGTGATACGTTTGTGCAACCTCATCCACTGCCATTGCTGGGTAATTGCTTCACATCCGACATTATTAAACTCTATAAATTATGTGATATCAAATTAACATTTACCAATCTCCACAACTCTCAACTACAAAAAATGCAATTGTTTAAGAGTACTTCATGATGACATAGACAAACTGCTAATAATAGTGTAGATTACATGTTCACATAAATGAAAATTGATATGAATTTCCTAAAAACTTTGATGTTCACATAAACCTTCAAGTGATGTGATTTCCCAAAAAAAATTTTTTTAATTTTTTCTCAAATAAACAAGAAACCAATGTCATATTGACTATGAAGTTAACTTTGCCAATTCTTTTGAATTGTACGTTAATCAAAGAATTTTATATGAACTTTTCAAAAGACTAATTGAATTCATAATAATACTTACCTCTGACGCCCTCCCCGTTTGGAGATATGGTTATTTGGTTCTTTGATATGACCATAAAATTCATTTATGCAAAATAAGAAACTACCTTTTAACGTTTTAATGAAAACATTAGTTATACGAAGAAATTGTTTCTCAATTAGTTGTTCATTAAAGCTCTATCTACACTTATGTATTAATATATCATTTACGATAATGATAGAAACAACATAAATCAAACGGTGGTAATAGTATGTCAGATTATAGTGTAGTAGGTATCAGTGTGTTCATGAAGATAAATGATCAACAAATGTTAATGTGGATAAAGTGACTACTATATATATATATACTAATCTCCACAAACCACCTCAATTCAATTTCAATAATTAACTCACTGGTGACTAACTACAGAGTGTTCCTAAAGTCCTAGTGAGAATTGATAACTGAGGTGTACAGGATTATCGGGAATGAGACAGTTGTCATCAGTGACAATGGGTAATCATCGCGTTTTACCACAAATTGACAGGAATATGAATTCCTCCATTGGTGCAGAAGGTTAAGTGCTCTTTAACCTGAAAACTCTAGGTTAGATTTCACTGGCTGGATCATTCTTTGTGCTTCCTCCGTTGAAAATTGCAACATTGTTTCAATCTCTACTATGAAGTTAGTTCGTAACAATATATCAATGAATAGTTTTTCATCTAAATAAAAAAGAAAATTAACTAAATAAAACAATTAAACAAATATTTTCATGTTAAAATATTCTGATTTCTCATTCATTTTATAAAATGGAACCAATGGTTAGATTTAGAATGTACATTTGTGGAACATACGAACAATAAGCCTTTGAATTTCGATATCACAAATTGATGTGAATAAGACAACCATTGGTCACCTGGAAACAATGGACAGCTGTTTCGTCCTAGTATTGGATTACTAAGCACCCTCTGGCTCCGCGGCGAACTCTTTGCCATTAAACCACTGAGTCGGCTCCTAACGGTTGATATTTCCAATTCAGTAAATTCGTGGTATGCTGCACGACCTTCTCCATGCCATCGGTGGGTTACTGTCCCACACTCGACACAGTTAAACTCAACCGGTCACGTCTTTGAATTAGGAACACTGATTTAATTCACAATTAACAAGTGACCGCAAGAAAACGATAATAAATGAACAGATATAATGATTCTTATTCGTAAAGTATTCCTACTACAATCCGAGTTCAAAATAAAGGAAGTAAACATGAATCAATTTGATTCTTATTGTAATTGGATTCATCCATAAGTTTCACAGATTAAGCTTGCGTGAGCAGAAGGAATCACTTTGAGCAAAGTTTGTTAACATTTTATAGTAGTATAATGTTGAATCGTAATTCGGTGTTGTGAATACTGTTGACCTTCAAATTGATGTAGTGAACTGATTTGAGTTGGGTGACTACTGAAAACCAGAATGTAATGTACAGCTGTCCCTTCTTTGTATGGAGAGGGATTCATTCAGCATTGCTCGACCAAAACAGACTGAAAAATTTCAAAATTTCGTAGTGAGCGATAAAACATTAAAATACTTATTATTTAATTCGGATTGTGACTGGTAAGCAAAATCCAGGACGCGTGTTTCATCCCATTTTGGATTTGTCAGCCGGTCGTAATTGTATCCCAGTGTTGATGTTCTTACCGGGATTTAGACGCAGTTCGTCCCATGCCAAACAACATCGCATTCACCACTAGGCTATTGAGTCCAGATAGGCAGGCTTGTGCAACGTATATGTATTTTTAATTAGAATGCATTTAAATCTTCCCATAGATTTGACATAAACTGAAATTGATTAGTCTATGGAATACAGGTACATCAAACTGACGAGTCCCAAATAGGACGAAAGGTGCGTCCTAAATTCCACTTGGCAGTCACAATCCAACCTAAACATTACTTGTGATTTATCGCTGTATCGAGGTAATCTGCTCAGAATGCACATATAGTAACACAGACTGACTAGTTTCCGTCAATGACGAATCAACTGGAAGATACAAATTCATCCTAATTGAAACACTTAGTAGAGATACAGAGGTTTATGTCTTTAACTGTCGGAAATTAGTTGAAGTTAATAATTTCAACGATTGAATGCAGACTGTATAATCAAACGGTTAAGTTTACTTTGAAAAATCCGAAGTTCCTGGGCTCGAGTCTTTCGTGAGCTGATGATTGCTTAGTGTTGAATCTCATATTCTTTATAACGCTTCCTGGTTTAAAGTTGTTCTCTAACCTATTTCACTTCATGATCTACAATTATAAAGTCATTTTACTAGAATACATGAAGTGATTTGATTCAAGCTTTACACAATAGTTTTAATGCTATTAACTACTGTTGAACAATTTGACATATTTGACATAACTTGAATAGAAATAATTTTATTCAGTATTACATAAGTAAACAATAACTGTCAACGATTCTCATTCATCAGTATTCAAGCATGAAATTGACATTAAGACTTTGTAAACTCAATTCTATTGAAGTATGGTACATCTAAAGATGAATAACTCTGTATTCAATGCTCAGAATAAAGTCAATAAAGGAAATAATTATGCTAAACAGAATAAAGTGATAAATATCTTATAATGAAGTCATGAATTAATTTTCATATACAATGTATAAAGGATTATCTATTGTCATATTTTTATAACAGTTAGGTAGCATTAAAATTTTTAGTTGCCAAGAGGACACAAACCAATTTTTGATAAATTTCCGTAGGTGAATTTTATTTATGTTATTGATGTTCAGATCAACAAAATATTAATTTAATTGAGATGGTCTATAGAAATTGGCATTGAGTTTTGTTGGTCGAATTCGTCACAGATTAGTGTCAGTAGGCGATCACTTAAAAATCATGGAACACTGGACAGTTGTTTCGTTATAGTATGAAACTCATCAACACTGCACACCCTAGACTCCATCTTACGGGGTTTATGTTGGCGAACGCCTAACCCTTTACACCACTAAGCCGGCATCCAATGGTAGAATTTCCACTTCCGTCAATTTGTGACATCAATGTGTAGCGAATTCAATCAACTAAAATATTAATTTATTTCTTATTTGTTAGGTGTCAGAAAAACTAAGACTGGGAACAACGCGAGAATATAATTATTAGAAATATCAATATCAATGATTATTAATAATTTAACAAAAGAATGACGGTCACAATCATTATGTCTACGAATTGATGTTATGTCATCTATCATAAACGTCATCTCAATGGATCACTATGAGAGAAGGTAAACAAAGCTGAAGAAAATGGCAGTTATAGGTTACTGACAGTTCGACAATTTTACATTTCATTACATATTTGCAAGTATAACGTCTACATCAACAGGATATATTTCAAGATACTTATGCGTACAACATGTTGTTGACAAGTGAATTTTAATTACAATTAGGGAGTTTGTGGAGATAGTTAATATTCAATTCGTGATGTCAAATTGAATTTTAATTCTTAATCTATGAGAAGTCAGATAGATGAAATTTATTGAAGTAACAGTATGAGTGCTGATGGAAGTAACATAATATAAATCAGTCTATACAGTTTCGTGAAATTTTCCCTCAGATTTGCTTGTGAACACATGTTTCAATACTGATCACTGAAAATATCATAAGGTTTTAAGTAAATTAACATTTTCATTGGAAAAATACATAAAACTGAAATAGAGTTGTTACACAAGTGTGACTGTCTGGACTCAGTAGTCTAGTGGTGAACTTGGTGGCGTTCGACACGAAACGGAGTGAGTTCGAATCTCAGTGTGGATATCAACATTGGGATGCAGGTACATCCAGCCGATGAGTCCCAAATAGGACGAAACGCGCGTCCTGGATTCCACTTGCCAATCGCAATCCAATTTATATGAAATAGAGTTGTACAACAACGAAGTGTTGTTCATTACATAATGTAAATCCTAAAACGAAATTATGCTTATGAATGTTAATATAAGTGTTTCAATTGCTTGTGTCTTCTTAATACGTAAAAAAATGCCTCTAATAAAATGAGTCTCGTATAGTAAATAACTGAGATACTTACATTTACACGAAGGAATCAATTTATAAGGGAAGTTTTCCAAGGTTGTTACAATTTCATTTAAGCAATAATGTGAATATTTGATTGAACATATCACAGATTGATGTTGGAAGGGTACCATTGAAAACCAGGAATCACTGGATAGCTGTTTCGTTCCAGTGTGGAACTCCTCAGCAATTCGCATCTCAGATTCCGCAGCAGGGGCTACAGGTTGGCGCGAACGCCTAACCATCTGCACCACTGGGTTGGCATCCAATGGTAGGATTCCCACTTTCATCAAATTGTGATATGTGATATATGTGTGAGATTCAATCAAATAAAATGACCAATCTCCACAAAATTAACCATCCCAATTGGACAATAATGTGAATACTTTGAAGAGGCCTAGTTCTGTGTTCTTCTGTAAAATGCAATTACTCATTTCATTTAAGACAAGTGTAGCAAATGATGTCAGTTTCAATGAAAATGATAATACTGTTGTCTGCATAATCTTATAAAATTATTCTACGATTGTCAGTTTTACCAATGTCGTTCGTTAATATTTTGAGCTATCTGAATAGAAACACCTCTGGCAGAGTGGGGTTACATATTCATCCCTCTCTATTAATCCAACTCATGAGTGGGGTTGATGATAATTAACCAATCTCACCATTCCCCTTTAACTTTTGCTATGGACGACATTCTAGAAACAGATTCATAAGAAGTATCTGTTGGTAACGTAGAGCCGTTAATTGACGGCAGACTCTTTGACCTTGAGTTTGCAGATGATATTACTTTACTGGGCGCTGGTAAACAAGTCATCCAAAGAGCATTTAATCAGTTGACAATTAGTATCTGTAAGCATGGTATGAACTCCGCCTCTCCCAAATGCCATGCACTTTCGTGACATTAATAGGAGTATGTACCTGCTCTCACACTTTGTGGTAAACAGTCAGAGGTAGTTGAAAAATTCGTGTATCTGGGTAGTTTTGTGAGTACTGGTAGTGGTATGTCAAATAAGATCAGTCTACGGAGAATGAGAGCCAGACCGTTTTTTAACAAGCTGGGGTGACAATATTTGAACCCAACGTGATGTGAGTCTCTCTGTAGAAAGTCAGATTTACAACGCCTCGGCTGCAACATTCCTTCTCTACAGTTGCCTAACCTTGCCTCTCTGAACTGAGGATGTTTGGCGTCTCTCTGTGTCTGATCATCGTTGTATCCGAAGAATCGTGGACACCCACCGGGAGCATTATACTAGCAATAATAAAGTTCAGTTTTGCATATTCAGGCTCAGTGATGACACATTCGTTGGTGTCACCATTTTCAAACACCGGTTTCAGCGACTCTATTATGTATTACAAACAACATTTCAGCTGCTTTTTTATCATTTATTATTTGCTAATCCTGCGACTGGTTGAAAAAGCAGAGAGGTGGCCATATCATGACAAGTTGTTACGGAGTGAGTGGAAACCTTCTTTCTTTATTTTCTTCACAATATTGCTTTTGTCCGTTTGTGTGTTGGAGCAGGGGGGGGTGAATTTAAAAATTATTGTTGCCTGCCTTTACAGAATTTGTGTCCAAATAATAGTTAAAAATAGATAACTGATATGTTAAAAGTGAGATAGTTGTCACAAGTGACAGTTACTGGTCGTCGTTACATATCAGAAATTAGCGATCTGAATTTTACTACTAAGCGCTGGCCACTTCAATGGTGCTGGCGCCTGGGCGTTTTTTATGAGACCTAAAGGTACTTGGTTTGACCACTCGACGGAATTGGGCGTACTCACTGACGAAGAGTTCAATAGTAGTGTTAAACGGCTGTCCAGTGCTTCCTGGTTTCCGGCAGTACCTTACCAACACTAATTTGTGACAAATCCAATCAACTAATCTAAATAATAATCTCCACAATTCAAATTAATATTCATTAACATTGTAGTTTCATGGAACAAAAGGTATCTTACTGTTCGCTTCTGAATGTATGAAGTTAGTTGTGTAATGTACAACAGTGTTCAACCCCTGAGTTTAATTTCAAAATTACAATCGCTATCACTTTAAAAGAATAAGATGGATTTTTATCCATTCAGACATGTATGAATCAGAAACTAATCTGTAAATAGTAGCATATTAATAGTGAAGTATATTGTTTTGAAATTATACCAAGGATCTTTTAGTGTCACGTGCTCTGAGCCTAAATGGTTAGTTGTAATTAAATTTTACAGAGTAAACATAGATAATTATTGAACTGAAGTGGTTTCATGGAGATGGGTATTAAGTTTAGTTGGTTCTTTTCGTGGTAAATTAATCTCGGTAAGATGCGAGAAGGAACCAGAGAGTATTGGTAGGTTGTTTCGTCCTAGTATGGGAATACCTATTAGCGCGCACCCTTGATTCAGTCATATGACTGAGCCAAGTACCTTTAGATTTCATAGAGAACACTTAAAAATCAGCAATGCTAGACTGGAAGCCGCTTAATAGTAAAATCCCTATTTCATCAATTTGTAATATTCTACGACGATCAGTAATTGCCAGTGGTGATAACTATCTTACTCTCAAAATATCAGTTACCTACTGTTTTGATACTTAGAAATAAAATAAGATTGATTTATATTGAACATTAACATATTGTGTTTTATTTTAGTTTTCATCTATAGAAACTATTTGTATATTCTGAACATTTTTGTTTTCAGAAAAACATTAGTTTTAATATTACTTTAGTTTGATTATGCGATTAGAATGATTGACAGAATCCAAGGATATAGTTGAATAGGTATTAGAAATTTCATTTTATTCGAAATGATGACAGTTGACATATATATATATATATATATGCATTGTATGGTAGTTACATAGTTATGTACCTACTAAATTTAGTTTTTCTCTAATTTCATTACATTGAACTGTTTCACAATAGTATGTAAGATAGATCATTATACTACTGACCATCTGTTACTTATATAATATAAGATAACATGAATTATTTAACATAGTGGTTTAAATGTCAAGTGTTTTCTGAGAAATCAAAAGTCCTTACGCTTATCTCCAGACGAAGATATAGAAACTACTGCTGCGTTGTAGAGGGGTGTTAGACCAAGATGGAATAACTATTCAGAGATAGTTTCTGGTTTCAGTTGACTATAGTTCAAAGTATGTAAATGGTCATGTCACACTTGTATAGAGCCTAGATGTTGATTAGTCCTTCGAATAACCAATGTGAATATACTCTCTTGAATCGGGAACGACTGCTAAAGTTGGCAGAAAACAAGAACCCAGAAATCATCTAGTTTATTTTGGCTCATCATCAGGACATTTGATTTATTTATTCATAATGTTCAAGGGATCTTTATTAATATAAGTTTGAGTTCAAGTGTAAAAGTCAAAACAGAATGTTATTTTTTTATCCTTACACACATAACAGTATAATTGTTATGTATTGAAAAAAAAACACAATGGCCTTGGTAATTGCCGATCAGTATACGGACACGCCTGCCCCGCGATTACCAGTCCCGAAAACTGGAATAAAGAAGACGATTTATGAGCCAAACAGGTACTATCCAACTTAGCTCGATTAGGTCGTATTGTATTTCAATCATGCCTTTATATATACACAAAATCAGACCACACAGTAAACCAATTAGGGATTTTACACTAATACGAAACAGAAGAGATTGTGGCAGTGAATGGGTGGGGGGTGGTAACTTGTACACAATTAATTAACTGTAGTCCATAATAAGAAACAATATAATAGCAGCCAATTTACTAAACGGTAGCATAGGGTAAGAGGAACTTAAGAATGGTAGAAATGTAATGTTTACATTACACACGACCAGAATAAACGAATTAGTCCTCTAAAACACAGTTTTGTAAGTTTTTCACCTTTTTTAGTAGTCCGATATAACAGTATAATGTTTTAAGTGTAGTTTCCCAGGTGAACTAATGAATTCAATAAATTAAAGTTTAAAATTGTCATTTCAATCGCTTTCTGGAGTTTATCACCTACTTAATAAAATAAATTATCAATCATGAGAATTTAAGAATGGGCATTTCATTAAATCTAAATGATGATTTTTGAGCTATAAGGAACTTTTGTTTAGAATGGCTTACTTAATTAACATTCATAACTAACATCACTTTGTATATTACTCACAAATGTTATGCTACACAATGCATTCCCTTCAAGTGAATACACTACAGAAAGTGAGTAGATATCGAGAAACGTAGTTAATTCATTTACAATTCGTATGATGTGTCATAATTTTCTATAAGAATTGAAAAATTGAATACTTGCAAAAAACTATTAGTCGGTTACAATAATAATTTAGCTATGATGTAATATCACAACGACAACATGTTGGACACAGTATGTAACTAAGATGACTTTAATGTTGACTATGATACCAAGAAATTCTTAGTTTCTGTTAGTTCAGAGGTACATTTCTTTTTAATCATACAAGAAAGTAAACAATAAAAAGACAAGATTTACTCTAAGTGAAATGTTAATGATTAAAATGTGTCACACTGCATATAATTTTTAAGAACTGACTGAATACTACTAGTCGAGAGTAAATGCTATGCAATTTTTTAATATCATGCTTAGAGAAAAAGATCTTTAATGGCGACAAATATTTGAGGTTATTAACAATTGTTTGGCAGTATAGTCAAAATTAGGTTAATATAGTTCTAGTTTTACATGATACAACAAAACTGACATAGATACTATGATACGTGTTGAAATTCCTAAAGATTTCGACAATACAGACATCTAATTAGAGTGTATTTAGATCTTCACCACTTATTATGGACTGAAATTGACCGGTCTCTGTTACCATATTCGAATCCTGAAGGAATGCCTCGATATAGCGATAGTTTACAAGTATTATTTGAGTTGAATTGCGGCTGCAAGTGGAATTCAGGACTCACGTTTCGTCCTATCTAGGACTAAGCTAAAGGCCATATTTCATTTCGACCGATAGCATTCCATCAGCACTATAAAGGACTGGATTAACATCATATTGGTAACTTGATGATAATTAACCGATATTGTAATGCATTCGTCAAATAACATTTGGACGACCATTTCGTCCAACTATTGGGCTCCTCATTAGTGCTCACCGTCTTCAAGTTGGCGAAAGCCAAACCATCTGAACCACTGGGTCGACATCTAATAGTGGAATTCCCACTTCCATCAATTTGTGATTTGGTATGTACTGTCAAGGAGTTTCATAGTAGGTATTGCAATTTGAAGTTGATTCCTTGGGCAACCAAGAACTAGCCTCAGAACGTGAATGCTTTGAACCCTACTAATTGCATTCCCAAAGACAGACGTCAATTAGGCCTGATCCTTTATTTTAGTAAGAAAGATATTAACAAAATATGTTTACAGGGTTTACTGAAACAATAAAATAGTCATTTTTATTGATTCAATGTTTTAACTAAAACGTTTCAACCATTACCCAATAAGAACACATCACGTCTAAACTTTGGTAAGTTCAATTGATCGATGATTAGATGGATTGTCACCTACTACATCAGAGGTTCTATAGGCTTCTTTGAGGTTTCTTAGATCTGTCCCAACATTAGGTTAAATGCACCTAAATTTCCTATCAACATCAATCTTTAACACAAATTCAATCAACTAAAACTTAATAGTAATCTCTACAAATTACCACAATTCAATTAAATAAAATATTTATTAAGTAAGAATTCCATTTGATTGGATTTATCTCAGATTGATGTTGGCAGGGTACCATTGAAAACCAGGGAGCACTGGACAGCTGTTTCGTTCTAGTGTGGAGTTCAGACCTGTCGGGGATTGAGACACTTATCACCAATGACAATGGATGATCGTCGCGCTATATATATCACAAATTGATGGAGGTGGGAATCCTACCATTGGATGCCGACCCAGTGGTGCAAATGGTTAGGCGTTCGCGTCAACCTGAAGCCCCTGCTGCGGAATCTGAGGTGGGCACTGCTGAAGAGTTCCACACTAGAACGAGACAGCTATCCAGTCCTCCCTGGTTTTCAATGGTACCCTGCCAACTTCAATCTGTGATATATCCAATCAAATAAAATAACCAATCTCCACAAAAATAACCATCCCAATTGAAATAAGAATTCATTACTCTTTTAATAACCATATTATTTTAAGTTAGCATAGAAACAAAAAATTCTTTCTTTTAATAGAATCTAAGTAAAATTTTCTAATCAATTTTATTTTGTTTTTTACAATCAAAATAAATAAAAAAAATTTATCTTTGTATAAATTTTTTTCTTTTTTTTTCTAAATTCTTTAATATAAAATTTCAAAATATGCGCATAACAATTCAGTTGAGAAAGGAATATGACATATTGAAAAAAAATAAAAAATATTTTTCAAATAGAAAAAAAAAATAATGTTTTCAAGTTTCTTTTTTTTCACATGACAAACATAACCGAAATATAATACTGACTATAATCATATAGAATTACTCAGGTGTTTCTCTTCTTATATATCTCCCTTCCTGCTCCCAGACCAACCTCTCCCGTTCAACGGTAACCATTCTATCATTTTCCATTCCTACATACACTTTATTTTCAAATGAATCTACATATTATATCAAGAATTGGGAATACAATTACTTTAATCCATATTTGTTATCCATGTAATCCAGAGAATTACAATTTTATCTATTAAACATTATATTTTATTATGTTTCTGTGTAAATTATTTGTTTTCTTTATTTAACTCACCTGTTAAATTATTTTTAACATTTTAACCATTCTTCTTTGATATACTACTGTTTTAGGATGTTCAATTACGCAGTATAAGTAGTATTATCATGGTAAAACCATATATATATATATATATGGTTATAAGCATGATATTCATTTCAATAAATTGAAGATCTCCATGTAATAATCAAAAGTCAAGAATATTGAGGCTGGACGTCTAAAAACGCTACCCAGAAGATGCGTGGAGTCATTTTGAAGGAACCTATTCAGAAAACAAACATCTACTGTACAATATATTCACCTTCATAGCTTCACACTAATATAGTGTTAACAAAATTTTGTAATTAGCATAAGCTTGTATTTTCCCATTACAAAATCAACGTAAAAATACAAGCTTATCCTAATTACATAAATTCAAGTTGCATAAGTGTGACTGTCTGGACATAGTAGCCTCGTGGTGAACGCCGTGGCGTTTGGCACGAAGAGAACTGAGTTCGAATCCCACTGTGAATATCCACATTGGGATGCAGGTACACCCAGCCGATGAGTCCCAAATAGGACGAAACGCGCTTCCTGGATTCCGCTTGCCAGTCACAATCTAACTTAAAATTTTGTAAAATGCTTAGGTCATTGAATTCAATGTATTTGCTTGTGTGATAACATACAAGAAGAAATAGACGAACTAAAAACGAAATTAATGATATAAAACGAATAACTAAATAGAATTATCCGGAAGAACATGGTAGAGAGAAAAACTAGGATTGGAGTAGATACATTCGAGAAACAAATATTCTATCCACAACTAGCTTTTGAATACGATATATTAGGTGACATCCTAATAAGAAGATTACACAGATGTATTGAAAATACATTCAACACTCCCAAGTTATATGTCACATTTTTGACTTAACTACTACAAACGCGGCAAATCAAGGATAAGATACTAACGATGACCTCATCTATGTGCATTTATAAATTTAACTGCTCAAGTGAAGTCATTTGTGTAATCTGTACTCAGTAGCCCTTATTCATGAAAGCACGCTAACATCCACCGGCTTTGTTATCTAAGGGTCTAACAAAATCTACTATCACAAAAGAGTAATTAATGAAGTCTTTACAGTTGTATACAAAGTAATGAATTATTCGCCTTTTGTTAGATTACTCCTACTCTTCATAACTGAAGAATTAGGCACTAACTCTAAAAAACTGAACTTATGTAGGCAGAATAAGTATGTCTTTCATCCATACCTATCTATGAATAAATGTCTCACACACTATGTTATTAATGATACCAATTCTGAGGTTTGATAGTTAAGCATTCGCAACAAAATCTGAAGATGGATGTGCACTGATGATAAATTTCATAATAGAACGAAACAGTCTTTCAATACTACCTGGTTCTCAGTGGTTTTCTAACCCAGGTTAATCTATAACATCAAATGCTAGTATTTAATAAATCTCTATAGCTTCATTGAAAGTTAACTTGAATTGGATGAATGGAAACTCAGTTGTTTAATTATTTTTACAAGAAAATTATAAATAATATACAAACGAATGAAATCCTTTCTATCTTTATCATTTACAATGTGTTTATACTTTGGTTAATATGCAACCATAAGTGTTAGACTGACCACAGCAAATTATATTTTATTACTCATATTCTTAAAAGTTTAGATACGACATCTATAAGTTGTACTTTAACCAAAGTCTGTTACTGAATTGAAGTGATCTGTAGAGATTGGTATAAATTTAGTTGTATGTGTTTATCATAAACTAATGTTGGTTGGATACAGTTAAGAACCAAGGAGCACTGGACACATATTTCACTGGGGTAAGGAACTCCTCACAAGTGTAAATTCAACCCAAGGCCTTCAGGTTGGAGAATGCCTAACACTACACCATTGGGCAACGTCAAGGATTAAATTCCTGTTTCCATCAATTTGTCATTGGTGACAACTGTCTCACACAAGGCAGGTCTGAACTTCACCAGTCATGACTTCTTACTATATCTTCCGCAACATTCTGAAGTTAGACACTGGTAAACTGATTATTGTAATTGTATTGAGGTGGTCTATAGAGATTATTATTGATTTTTAATTAATTGAATTAGTGCCAAATTGATAGAAATGGGATCTGTACTACTAAATATTGACCTACTTGTGTAGATGGTTAGGCGTTCACAAACTTGAATCTAATCGGGCGCAATCCAGAGTGTACACTGTTAAATCTCTGAAACTCAAGTCATCTGTATCAACAACCCATATTATCAAAGATAACTGTTTATTAACATACAGATAAATCATTTATATATAATAATGAAAGTACATATACATCAGATCTGTACTACTGTTCTCTTCAACTTCATGTGAAATTGTTTTTTCCAGTTAGTGTATGCCTATGACTTAAGTTATTGTTTGTAGTTATTCAGAAGTAAACAGTGATATTACTCATTCATCAGATTGTAAAACTATATAAGATTCTAAGTCTATAAAGTATACTGATATGAGATTTTAACAGTTTGTTAAAAACGTATAGGCATCGTTTTTTAACGTATCACAAAAGAACTAATTTCTGTTACTTTTATCTGTCATTCAGTAGTTCAGTTTTACATTTCTTAGTGTAAAGGATAATGTAAAAACAATTTGATAATCTTAGTTACATTTAGTAAGTAGTATTCATCTTGACTACTTTACTACGGTTTTAAGAAATCTTAATCACGAATGACCTTAACAAATACTTATCTTCTTGTTCAAAATGAAGAAGTAAATGAAGTACTTACTTACTTGTGACCGGGAAGAAATGCAGATCATTTAACCGAAAAGCAATTTATTTTATACTTTGATGAATTGCGAAAAGTAAAGAGAGAATTTTAATGGAGTTAAAGTATGGTGACTTTATGGAAATTAGTATCAAGTTTGGTTGTTCGTATTTGTCATATGATAATAGATGATCGTCGAGCTATGATATAAATTGGAGGAAGTGGTAATCCTACTATTGGACTCCAGTAGTCCAAACAGTACAGAGAGTTAGGTGTCCACCAACCTTAAAGTCCTGTTTATGATTCCTTAATAGAATTGTGTGGGGTGCAAATTTCCAAAGAGGGAAGTCCCATACTAGGACGTAACAACTCTCTAGCTCTCTCTGATTTCCAGTGTAGTAACCAACCAACATCAATCGTTAATCAATGCAAACTAATAAATTTTAATACAAAACAAGAATTTTTAGTTTTTTCTGAAAAATAGCCACGGTATCTTTTCTTCAATAATTGGATTATTTATATGCAAACAAACTCTTGTATTCTATAACAACAGTATGTAATTCGCTGATCAAATGAACAATATGTCGTTGGTGTTAGTCACAGATTGATTTTAATTGAGTAGTGGACAGTTATTATTCTTTTACTTTTTTACAGTCGTACCAACGAATAATAACCAACGCCATTAAGTTTCTCAGTAGATGCCTAAACGCCAGTACAATTAACCTTATATTTAAACTTTGAAAATGTGAATTCATGCATTTTTTTAATAGCCTGCTACCCTACGTAGAACATAGGCTGCCGACCAACCGTATCCTATAATCTACTATTCAGTTCTTCCAAAGTGGTATACATTTTTTCCTTATCCTTCTACAATTAACGAAACAATTTGTTTTTAGTCTTTCTTTTTTTCATTTTGCCTTCGGATTCCAAGTTAACACTTGCCTTGTGATACAGTTTGTTAATTTCCTCAGTGTGTGTCTCATTCACATCCAGTGTACCACTGGATTTGGTTGAATCAAGGGAATGCACTACAAAAATATTCCGTACTAGAATGAAACAGCTAACAAGTGCTCCTTGATCTTCACTGGTACTCACCTGACTTAATGGTTCGATGAATACAAACAAGAAACTGAAACTTCATTGTACTTGATTTTCAATGATTATTGTCCACTGATCAACTTTCCATATTACAAGATTTTCATATACAGTTATTATTATCACTATCACTATTAGTACTCTTGCCATCGTCTGGTTCTCGAGAAATACTCTTCACCGACTATTATCATTATTATTATGCAATCATTTCTATCATTATCATTAACTTACAAATTGCCTTGATTAGATTAAGATCTTTAATATATCCATATATATCTATATATATATATATATATATATATATATATATTATATATATATATATATATATATATATATATATATATATATATATATATATATATATATATATATATATATATATATATATATATATATATATATATATATATATATATATATATATATATATATATATATATATATATATATATATATATATATATATATATATATATATATATATATATATATATATATATATATATATATATATATATATATATATATATATATATATATATATATATATATATATATATATATATATATATATATATATATATATATATATATATATATATATATATATATATATATATATATATATATATATATATATATATATATATATATATATATATATATATATATATATATATATATATATATATATATATATATATATATATATATATATATATATATATATATATATATATATATATATATATATATATATATATATATATATATATATATATATATATATATATATATATATATATATATATATATATATATATATATATATATATATATATATATATATATATATATATATATATATATATATATATATATATATATATATATATATATATATATATATATATATATATATATATATATATATATATATATATATATATATATATATATATATATATATATATATATATATATATATATATATATATATATATATATATATATATATATATATATATATATATATATATATATATATATATATATATATATATATATATATATATATATATATATATATATATATATATATATATATATATATATATATATATATATATATATATATATATATATATATATATATATATATATATATATATATATATATATATATATATATATATATATATATATATATATATATATATATATATATATATATATATATATATATATATATATATATATATATATATATATATATATATATATATATATATATATATATATATATATATATATATATATATATATATATATATATATATATATATATATATATATATATATATATATATATATATATATATATATATATATATATATATATATATATATATATATATATATATATATATATATATATATATATATATATATATATATATATATATATATATATATATATATATATATATATATATATATATATATATATATATATATATATATATATATATATATATATATATATATATATATATATATATATATATATATATATATATATATATATATATATATATATATATATATATATATATATATATATATATATATATATATATATATATATATATATATATATATATATATATATATATATATATATATATATATATATATATATATATATATATATATATATATATATATATATATATATATATATATATATATATATATATATATATATATATATATATATATATATATATATATATATATATATATATATATATATATATATATATATATATATATATATATATATATATATATATATATATATATATATATATATATATATATATATATATATATATATATATATATATATATATATATATATATATATATATATATATATATATATATATATATATATATATATATATATATATATATATATATATATATATATATATATATATATATATATATATATATATATATATATATATATATATATATATATATATATATATATATATATATATATATATATATATATATATATATATATATATATATATATATATATATATATATATATATATATATATATATATATATATATATATATATATATATATATATATATATATATATATATATATATATATATATATATATATATATATATATATATATATATATATATATATATATATATATATATATATATATATATATATATATATATATATATATATATATATATATATATATATATATATATATATATATATATATATATATATATATATATATATATATATATATATATATATATATATATATATATATATATATATATATATATATATATATATATATATATATATATATATATATATATATATATATATATATATATATATATATATATATATATATATATATATATATATATATATATATATATATATATATATATATATATATATATATATATATATATATATATATATATATATATATATATATATATATATATATATATATATATATATATATATATATATATATATATATATATATATATATATATATATATATATATATATATATATATAATCTATATATATCCGTTGGTTGTTCGTATTTGCATAGATAATAGCTGACGTCGAGCTATGATATAAATTGGAGGAAGTGGTAATCCTACTATTGGACTCCAGTAGTCCAAACAGTACAGAGAGTTAGGTGTCCACCAACCTTAAAGTCCTGTTTATGATTCCTTAATAGAATTGTGTGGGGTGCAAATTTCCAAAGAGGGAAGTCCCATACTAGGACGTAACAACTCTCTAGCTCTCTCTGATTTCCAGTGTAGTAACCAACCAACATCAATCGTTAATCAATGCAAACTAATAAATTTTAATACAAAACAAGAATTTTTAGTTTTTTCTGAAAAATAGCCACGGTATCTTTTCTTCAATAATTGGATTATTTATATGCAAACAAACTCTTGTATTCTATAACAACAGTATGTAATTCGCTGATCAAATGAACAATATGTCGTTGGTGTTAGTCACAGATTGATTTTAATTGAGTAGTGGACAGTTATTATTCTTTTACTTTTTTACAGTCGTACCAACGAATAATAACCAACGCCATTAAGTTTCTCAGTAGATGCCTAAACGCCAGTACAATTAACCTTATATTTAAACTTTGAAAATGTGAATTCATGCATTTTTTTAATAGCCTGCTACCCTACGTAGAACATAGGCTGCCGACCAACCGTATCCTATAATCTACTATTCAGTTCTTCCAAAGTGGTATACATTTTTTCCTTATCCTTCTACAATTAACGAAACAATTTGTTTTTAGTCTTTCTTTTTTTCATTTTGCCTTCGGATTCCAAGTTAACACTTGCCTTGTGATACAGTTTGTTAATTTCCTCAGTGTGTGTCTCATTCACATCCAGTGTACCACTGGATTTGGTTGAATCAAGGGAATGCACTACAAAAATATTCCGTACTAGAATGAAACAGCTAACAAGTGCTCCTTGATCTTCACTGGTACTCACCTGACTTAATGGTTCGATGAATACAAACAAGAAACTGAAACTTCATTGTACTTGATTTTCAATGATTATTGTCCACTGATCAACTTTCCATATTACAAGATTTTCATATACAGTTATTATTATCACTATCACTATTAGTACTCTTGCCATCGTCTGGTTCTCGAGAAATACTCTTCACCGACTATTATCATTATTATTATGCAATCATTTCTATCATTATCATTAACTTACAAATTGCCTTGATTAGATTAAGATCTTTAATATATCCATATATATATATATATATATATATATATATATATATATATATATATATATATATATATATTAGAGTATATCTCATGGTAAAGCTCAATGAAGTTCTAGTTTCTATGTATATCGTTCACATAGATACGTTGTTCTAATCCTGTTTAAATGACTGTATCCAAGCTTATTACTATAACATAATACACTGTGATGTTTTTCATTCGATATATATATATATATACATATATCCTATAATATTATATATATGATATAAGTAGTTACAGTTTGACAGTTTTTTAATTTATCATTCTTTAATTTAAATTTATTACTAAAATTCATAATGTCAACTATAGTTACCATGGTTTGTTTAAGTAAGAATGTATTGTTTCATTTGTCAAAAATGCGAAAGAATAAATTTAAAAGTGAAAAAGAAAAAATTAAATGAGACAATATCAATAACAATCAAATTACTTTTATTTTTTCATAATAAAATGTCTTATTCTATGCTTTAATAAATGGTTACATAGATTCATTAATGAAAAAGTAAACACCACTTTTATTTCAATGAACCTATATTGGTTCAATGCTGTCTAGTGTTAGAGTAGTTTAGATAAAAGCCAATGGCCGCCAAACCAAAACGTGGCAACAATCCATGAAATCATTGACAATGTTAATAGATGCAGACTACCTTGTCGAGGTCCGCGTAATGATCATAATTAGTGGTAACAAACTTTAAGTGACATGGCTCAAAATCGTTCATAATGGTGCAGGTACTTGCATTCCATGTCTATCTCCAAATTCTAATCTTCTGGATTAATGACAATTTTCTGTTTCCTGAATTATATAATTTTTCTTAAATCTTATCTTCATTCTCTAATCCTCTTCATTAATACTAATTTTTTCTACTTCCACTACTCTGGGATTCGATGAGACAATTTTATCGTTATTTGCTAAATAAGACACGGCAACTTGGACTGCTATACGCGCATACCAAGCTCTACGTTGTAACTAACTGATTGGCTGATATTGCTGCATACATATGGTTAATGTAATCATTTACTAAAATAAAAAATAAATCTATTTCATCATAAAGTTGCATAACACACATTAATTAAAATTAGTTTCTAACTGTTTTATTCACTTTGGTTTCTTCATATACTTCAATGTTTATGACGCTAGGCTATTAGTCATTAGAATATTTTTATGGAATGATTTTCCATAATGTCAAATATGTTATTTGATTCAAGATGTTACTGAATTTTAGACTATTTTTAGAATATGAAGAAGTTATTTTGAATATTACAATAATGATTTTAAAAAATGCCCATTTATACATTAAGAAGAAACGAAAAAATAAGATGTATAGAAAGTCAACTTCAGTTTACCAGTATACTCATTTCTGTTATTTTGTACCACTAAGATACAAAAGAAATCTAGTGAAAAGTAGAACACATTACGCAACCTGGCGTGAGTAATCCAGTTATATCTAAGCGAATACATCAAGGTGTCTGGTAACATGTGTTGCTGAATAAACTCGAGCATATGAACATAGAAAGCTGGATAATCAATTGGATTTATACTTATTTCTCCATAAGAAAAAAATATACATTATATACAAAGGAAAGTAATTCACTCATCTATTAACGAAAGTTGGTTTGTCTCAAGGTGCTGTTCTTTCCTCATTTTTCTTGAATGACCTGCGCTTTACTATGAAAAGTACCTTTGTTAAGTTAGCAGATGATCTTACTATTTGTATGCTTGTTTCTTCTTTAAATTGTTGTGAAATGAATTGTTTCTCACCGAATGTTAAACGATGATCTAGTTTGAATGGTCTTCAACTTAATTGCTCCATATGTTAAACAGTCACTTTCAATCTTAGACATGAAAAAGGCCTAAATGTTCTTGTGCATTCGCATGATGTTTGCAAAATTGAAAATTCAATAATTAAGACTATGTCGAATGTCACTTATCTTGATGTAACTTTTACTTCTGTCTTTGCATGTTTCGCTAACATCAAAGAGGGCTTTTTTCCCATTTGATATATTATAAGAAGCGATTACATAATTTCGTTATTTTGTTGTAAAGCCATTATTATTATTATTATATGTTCTGATGATACTGTGGAGGAAGAATTAACCACAATTTGTAACATCCTCAGCATTAACGGTTACCAGCTGAAATTCTTATGTAAATATATGATACCTACAAAAACGAAACCAGGAAACGTAACTGTACCTAAGAAACCAATTTTTCTCAAATTATACTTTTTAGATGACAGAATTAATGAAACCACAACTCAGCGAATTGGAAAGTTGTTGTAAAAGACGTTTACTGCATCCAAACTGCTAACCATATTCTACAGTCACCTTGTCATAAAACAGGAACTAAAGACAAACTCAGTGAATTCGCATAATCTAGTTCAACTGTTCCTGTGGAGCCAGTTAAGCTGTCCACACAATATGACAGATCTGTCATCGAATTTCCAAACGTCACCCAGTCTGGCTAAGTATAGGTTAGCTACGACAAGTAAACAGCTCTATACTTGCGTGTTTGGTTAATACAGAAGATCAAGTAGACGCGAAAAAAGCTTTTGAAATCATTTTTCGAGCCCCGTCTAATCTACCATATGGTTTACGTGCACATCTACACATAGCGGAAGCCACTAGTACCCACCTTCTGGAGTCGGGTTTATATGCGCATAAAAAGTTTGCACAAGCTCTATCCTTGTCCTTGCTTGGACGGTTCACAAACGACTTATTACACTCATTTCTTTCATTATTAGTATTACTATTATTACAGCAACATAGGATTCTTTTTTTAACTTTAAAACTTTTGCCGTCTAATTGTTACCTAATTCTTACGTAACAGTGTTGACCATCAAATTTTTTGTGGATACTTTATTGGTTTTTCCCTACCAGATGTTATATAATCAGTAATTTACCAATCCATTCACACTGTCAAAATTATAGTTGCTTTATAATTGGGTGTCGTGGAGACTGTTGACTGTTACTTTTGAAAACACGAATCAGTCTAAATGAGACAACCATTGCTCACCTGGGAGCACTGGACAGCTGTTTCGTCCCAGTTTGGGACTCGTCAGCAGTGCGCATCCACGACCCCATCGTGGGAATCAAACTCAGAACTCTCTGACTCTACGGCGAACGTTATACCATTAGACCACTGAGTTGGCAAATAACAGTTGGTATTTCTAATTCAATCAATTCGTGGTACGTTTGCGCGACCTCATCGATTGCCTTATTTTTCCCTTCATGTCTCTATTTTTTTGTTAATTAGTTGTTATCATCTTAGTAATACCAATGAACTTGTAACATGATTATCAGTAGCACCACCAATTACTGGGTTATGACTTTAAAACTGTTGTAAATTATATGTAGATGCATTAATGTAAAGGTTCGATGAAAAGCTAATTGAAAAGGAACATTTTGGTTCCATTCAATTTTGAATATGTTCATCCATGATTATGTTAGTCACATTGAAATAAGTGTAAAAAGTAGGTTATTTTTATTTTCTTCGCTCTAAATGACTCTTTGTCATATAAATAACAAGTACATAAGTCATTGTAATTAAGTTGAAGTAGGATAAGATCATCTTTTGGATGATTTATATACTGGTAGTGATTCATGCTCTTATATACACAAATAAAGGTCGACTTAATGCGTATGATAAAGTCGGTTTCATCTACTTTGTTCATAATGTACATATGTAACTTTATAAGTATAATTGGGCTATGTCTAGTAGTAAAATCATAAATAAGCAGTGTCCTACTTGAAATGAAAGTTACTGGTTTCAAATTTAAATGTAAACATCATTATATCGATGCAATCAGTAGCAAGTTTTACCTACTGTCTTGATGTGACTGGTTCTACGTGTTATATTCAAACACGCGTCACTCATTTTCGAAGTCCGAAACACCAACAATGAACTCATCAGGTTTTAATTGATCTCTTGTAGAACTAAGAAACCTACGTTAATTGATCGCTGACCAGGAGTTAATATGATATTTACCTATTTCTATGTAGTCTTCATCGTCTTATATCAATTGAGTTGTAATGCGTCCTTTAGTTTATATGATTCAATACTATGTGTTCTATCTCTTGATTTTAGCTTGTTAGACTGAGCCGACAGGAAACACTGTGTTTAAAGTTATATTATATAGTACATTACTAATAGCATAAACAGAATTTGGTTTGCATTATCAACTAGGCAAACATGACATTAGTTAATACTCATCAATCAGTTTAGTTAGTAATATATATTTACAGAAAAAACCTAATTTGTTTTCAGCAGTAATGTAATTCTGCAAGAAGCAGTATTTTGGAAATAAACAGTCTGCAGCGTCATCAGTTACATTCAGTTATTCAGTTCATCCAAAAAAATCTCAATTAGTATTCAGACTAAATTTTTGCTATTGAAGTTAATTGGTAACATTTACCCATTTAATCGAATAATTTGTAACGATATTGTAGATAAGTAGACTTATAATCAATCAAACAGTATATTTGCTAATGTAAATGTATGTCTGATTGTAAATGTAAACACCGGATGAACTATGTTAGAAAGTCAGTGTTAATAGTCAGATTAGAAATGAGTAAAAACGAATAAAACGGTTCTGTTTTTTGCTTCTTTTCATAATTTGTCATCTAGAAAGTTTTCATGAAGTATACCTTGATGAGATTGTCTTATACTTCAGTGACAGCCTCAATATCAGTAAACGTTTCAGCTCAGGAAATGCAGCACCTCCAAAAACAATCCACCTGAGCTTCAAACCTTTTCCATCACTTTAATATTAGGTGTTTATTTGTAAGCTACTAAGACAGTAATATTGAATTGAATTTATTTTGAGGTACTTAATGTAACCGTGAAATTTTTGTCAAAAATCTAGTTATTCCTCTTTCATAATGACAGCGTTACATTGTTTTATTGACAGTAGTTAAATAAGTATTTAATAGTAACTAGGTATTGTTGAAATTATCGATTTCGAATTTGATATCACGAATAAGCCTGAGGTGGATGTCTACTGTAAACCAGGAAATACTAGACAGCAGTCTTCTCCTGTCATAGAACTCTTTAGCAGTACTCATCCACAACCCTAACAAAGAGTCTAATTCAAGATATTCAGGCTTTCCGGAGAGTGTTTATATATTAGATTATTGACCGAACGTTAGTAAGTTCCTCGATATATTTGAATGGCCTCACACACTTCCATTGGTGGTAACTGCATTACACTAGACATGATTGTACTCCACTGGTCATATCTTTACACTAGAACGCCAAGAAATGGTAGGGCAAACATATTGTAAACTGACTGAAGTTGTAAATATAAAAATATGTATTCTGGCTTGTTTAGTGACCTAACTGTTATGCATTCACAGTGAATTCTAAAGATCATGGAGTCTATTCTCTGATGCGATAGTGTATCTGAGCTGCTGATATGATCTATATTTAAACGCAAGTAATGACTAATCCTTCCGAAATTTCAGCGGTTGTCTAATTCAGGCCAGTTCGTGATATTAAATTCAAAAGCGTTCGATAGGTAAATATGCTGCTTTAATATTATTAATTTATAACCAACTAACCCATACTTCTAGCAACAGTCCTTTTGTGACTAATTGAATCTCCTTAACTACTTCACATCTGTCTAGAAGATTCCACACGTAATAAAGGAAATGCGTATAAAATTAGATTTTAAAGAAATTATATGCGAACGAAAAGGTTATTAAGATCTATAGGTGGGAACAAAACGTTATTAGCTACAGTAATATCCTTTTAATCATGTCATTCAGGGTTTCCAATAGCCTGTTGACTTGACTAGAGTGTCTTCACATATTTTCTGTAATCAGCATAAGTCGTGCACTAGTTAGCGCTGTAGGTAAGTTACTAAATTAGAATTCTAATGCAAAAGAGATTGTTGGTTGGTTTGATAACTTCAACTTCAACAGGGCGTATACGTAAGCCACACGTTAAAGACACATATCATTGGTTATTTACATAATATGCATTTAATATTGAATGTTCTGTTAAGCCATCAGACTGCTTTGAATGAAGATGGCATATAAATATCAAAGCCGAACCTCATTTTTTCACTAGGCGCTCAAAAATCTAGGCACATAAAGTCTCGTTTTGGGAGTATCTTTGCTTAGAATAATCATTGGCATTTATCTTCCTTCCCCTTTCGTAAGTAATCAAGTACTTTATTGATTTTAATCACATTGAGAATGAAACCGTTCCTCGTTTGCGTGAATTCAGGTTGTAAATTTTTTTCTCAGTTACATTCATTACACAGAAGTAAAAGCAATGAATGATGACATCGAATATAAAGTAATGGATAAAGTTGATTAAAAGTAAGTTTTAGAAAAGCTGTATAATTGCTAAATGTATATTTTATGATGATAAAAACACGCAAAATACTACTTAATTTGTATCTTTAGTAGAAAAATTGGAATAGAATACAGTGCTGGAAATAATTACAGTGAAATAAGTATGTCGACATTTGTTTGTTTGTAAACTGAGGTAAAGATAGGACTTGAGAAAATGAAAGAAGAAAGACAACAGACAGAGCGAGAGAACGGGTAGCTAATAGTGTGTT
Source organism: Schistosoma mekongi (assembly GCA_034768735.1). NCBI lineage: Eukaryota > Metazoa > Platyhelminthes > Trematoda > Strigeidida > Schistosomatidae > Schistosoma > Schistosoma mekongi. The sequence continues at coordinate 9,329,659 of CM068307.1, read as the reverse complement.
AAAATAAGCATTTGTTGTTGATGATGATGATGATGATGATGTTACTCACGTATTTACCACCAACTTAATTGTGTCAACCATATCAAATAGATCTTCATATTCTGGAGTTCTCAATGAAAACCCTAATTTCCATTGCCCAGACATATCACTATTACGATAGTTATGCTTAGTAAACTGAGACACAGATTTTGCAAATTTAAGTAACACTTTGTTTATAGTATTAAATGTTAAAATGCCTACGCCGCTAATGCAGAAAAGTATTCAATCTCACATGCACACAACCTATCTCAATGATGCACTGATAGTCAAATATATGACAGGTAATGTGAACTCAAAGAATATGTTTTGAGTTTTCTTAACTTTATTTGTTAATGTCCACTTTATTTTAAAGACACTTTCTTGCATTCGTTATTCGCTTAGCATTCAGTACTTAATATTGTTTCTTACACAGGAAAGTTGACAACTGTTTGCATTGAATGTACTGAAGACATTCACTATCATCATCATCATCATCATCATCATCAACATCATCATCATCATCATCAACATCATCATCATCATTAATTAAATGCATTTTGTTTTGATGAATTGGCCTAGTTACTTCCAGCAAGTAAAAAGAAAGTGTATGGAAATTATCTAAAATTCAACAATTCATTTTAATCTGTAGCACGCAATATGTATATAATGTAGTTAAGAAGACAATAGAATATGATAGTTTATTCTTCATGAAGAGTGATTTAAACTGTCTTTGTTTATACTAGTTTCAACAATTCAAACACAAATAATTATATATGAAATAGTCAATATCATAAATGGATTCATATGACGGACTACACTGCAAAATCTTGCATAGTGGGGGAGCTCACTGACTTATTCCAAGTAAGGACTGGAGATAGACAGGGTTACTTGCAATTAGCCTTCTTCTTTTTTCTAGTGGTTGGCTTGAATATGAAGACCGTAGTATCTTAAGGCAAGCAGAGAATACAGTGGACAACTTGGATGCACCTAGACAACTTGAACTTCACAGATTATCAACCCAGCTCTTCTTTCCTACAAACAGTAGGAAATTAAGGTTATAACGGACAATGTACAAGCAGCCTCTATAACTAGTAATAGGCCTAGGCATGCACATGAGATAATGCAAAATCTTTAGATGCCAAACGACGGGTACTAATTCAATTACACAAGATGGAGAAGGTCTAGAAAATGTGGAAACTTTTACATACCGTGGCAGGTTCATTTAATAACAAGGAGGATCTGATGTAGATGTAAAGACACAGATTCGCGAGGCAAGATAGAGCAGGGACAGCATTTCTACAACTGAAGAACATCTGGAACCCGAAACCATTAACGACCAACATCAAAGTTAGAATTTTCAATTCAAACGTAAAGATAGTTTGGTTGCATGGAGCCGAAACTTGTTAGGAAAACTACGTAAAACATTCTTCAAAAGATACACGTATTTGCAAACAGTTGTTTATGCAAGATGATACTCGATATCCGTTGACCAGATGCCATGAGTAACAACCCACTCTGGCAGAGAACAAACCAACTTACGTCTGAAAGGGTAATTAACAAAGATGTTGAAGGTGGATTAGACACACATTGAGAAAATCATTAAACTAAGCCACGAGGCAAGGATTAACTATGAATCCTGAAAGTCAAATGAAGAGGGGAAGATAAAAGATTACATTGAACGAAGTATTGTAGGCAGACATGATAAGAATGAATAAGAATTAGGAAAAACAGAGTTGGTTCAAGAATGGAAGCCTGGTAGACGGTCTGCGCTTACATTAAGAGTAACTGGCAAATGAATCAATGAATTCCACTGTAAAATTCAATTTCCTATCACACACGCAATATTCGATTCGATAATAAAATACGTTAAAAGTTGGATTATACGTTTTCACATCTCTATCTAAAACACCATACAAACTCTGCATTTGACTATGAAAAATGAATTATTAAACAGAATTTGTAGTTTTATGATTAACAACGTTTACAGAATACACGAAAACAAATTTTTTACAACAATTGACTTAGTGATTCTTAGGCCTAAATTGTATAGAGTGGTTAAGCACATTCCTTTTATACGCTTAGATTTATCGATTCAGTGCGAATAACTTTTACAATGACGAAAATTATAAGGTTAATAGAAACATTCAAGATTCTGTTATAAATACACAAAATTTTCAGTGAATAGTGCAAAAACGGCAACAAATACGATAGTCACAACGAGGAAAAACAAAATAGTTAAGATTTTTTTGACACGATTAAATGTGGAAAACATGGACAAGGAAAGTGAGAAACAAGAGAAACACACCGTCACCATCACTTAATTGGTATCCATATTATTACCAAAGTTAACTTTGATAATTTCAAATAAATTGAGCATTGAATAGATTATTTATAATATAAGTGATATACATATTTGTAAAATTTCAATGAGTAGAAAATAAAAATTTTCTAACGTTTCGTGGTTTAGTGCAAGTTGCTTCTTCAGAGATATGAAATAACTGAATTTCTCAGAAGAATCGAATTGCACTAAGCCGCGAAACGTTAAAAAATGTTAACTTCTACTCGTTGGAATTTTACAAATATGTATATCATTTATTTTACTCTCAGCATTATTTGTATAATTTTCTACCGAATTGTAGTTGTTTTAAAAAAGAAACATTCATAAATACACCCGAAAGTCAACATCAGTCATTCATGCCAATATGTGATTGCTCTCGACTAGTTCAGTTCATCATGTATAAAATACGCGAATTGCAATATATTTATTTAACGCTTCTTATCAATAGATACGAAATAAAATGAAATATAACCATCAATTAATATGTGTTTCTATAAACTTCTCAGGTATTCATATCATTACAAGCATTTTTGAATAGGGTATGAATACATACAATTAGTCTATACAAGTATTCCATTTAAACAAACCTGAAACAAAATGATTCATTTAAATGTCAGCACAGTTGGAAAAACCAATGGTTCTTTTAGGGTTAAATATACCGCCACGTTGATAACTGTCAGTAATAACTTAAACTAGATTTGTAAATCATTCACCTGGAATGAAAAAAAAAAACAATTTACATTAGAACTTCAGCTAATTTTTGTCAGTAAAGTATATTAATATCAATGTACTACTATTTTGTTAAAGTAGTCATTACTATTCATTTAATGCATGGATAGATATGATTTAATATATCAATTACTCGTTTTGTTTATTCAATTACCGCTGTCAGTTATTTAGCTAATAAATAGATCATTTTCAATGCTTAATATTTAATATTCTTTGACTATTAGTGTCTTTACTAATATACTTGTTGTGGAATTTAGTATTTCTACTATGGAAATCTACTTCTATAACAATCTTATAAGTAAGAACACTTTAAACTGTACTACTTATTTACTTTATAATAAATTGATTAAATAAACATAGATTGGTTGATTAAGTACGGCGGGTGGGGGGAGGGTAGCGAGTGGGAAGGAGGACTGGAAGTACATTGCAAATGGATTGTTTCATTCATATTGAAATAAACTGTTTACGTTATTTTTGTATTACTGTTAAATAACGTTACATTGTAATGATGACATATTTAAAGTTCGAGAAGAAAATGTTAAAATTCTTATTTGTTTATCTTTACTTTCATCATAATTTGTTTGTTAAAATGCATTTTGATGCATCGGTGATGCTTACGAAAAGTTTCAAATCATAGATGCAGCGAATGATTTATACTATTGACTATGAGTTTCAATTTAGTTTTATTAGATATTTTGTTAAAATTGTCAACTTATAAGTAGTTTAATCAAGTGTTTCAAGTAATTTACAACTATGAATTTATAGTTAATTGATTCTAATACTCTATTAAATAAGAGTGATTTTGAGATTTATAGTTGTACAGAATATTACGCCTACATGACAAGTTGAACCAGGTTGGACAGCGTCTGCAGAAACCTAAACATAATCCCAAATCTTATCATGGATTAATTTTAGAACTAGATTGACAGAGACTGATGTCTAAAACAGTAATTTTGTATTCCATTTCCATCAGGCTATGATATCTCGTTAGCATTGTGTAAATGTAAATAAATGTAAAGTGACTGATACCAAATCGGTTCTTACTGAGAAGCCTAAATATTCTTCCCCAGCTATAGATATGAACGAAAAGCCACTTGGTTGTTTTGGGTTTTGGTGATTATGTACATAATAAAGAATTTTAAGAATGTTTCTTTTGTTTTATTTAGTTCTCAATTCCATTCGATGTATGTAAACAAACTTCTAACAGTTTGTCATGAAAATCTGCCTAAATGATTAAAAAGTACACAATACTTCAATGTTTACCCACACCGAAAACTGTTAGTTTATGAGGAACCTTGTCACGATATCTTTCTCAACAAAGTATTTCACATGACTTGTGATGTATATAGTTGATTGTATCTATCATAAGTTGACATTGGCAGAATACCATTAAAAACCAGGGAGCACTAGACAGCTGTTTAGACCTAGTGTGAGACTCTTCCATGGCAGTGGGCATCCTAGATCCCCCCTGCATCGAGGGGATAGAACCCATAGCCTTCATGTTGACACATGCCCCATTCTCTGAACCAATGGAGCAGCATGTTAGAAACTTCTCCACTCCTGTTAATCTGTTATATTTCGCAAATCTAGTCAACTATATTCAAAGTCAACCACTACAAAACACTTCAATTCAGTTACAATAATCAGCTCCCTAGTGACTAAATTCAGGATCTTCCTAAAAATCTATTAAAAATGTATGACTGGTAAAATTCAAACTTGTCGGAATTAAGGCAGTTATCACTGATGTCAATAAATGATCATAGCACTATATCACAAATTAACGGAGATGGTAGTTTTACCACTGGACACTGGCCGACCCAATTGTATAGAGGGTTAGTCATTCACCAACATGAAGGCTTTGCGTCCGATTTCCCTGGGTGATTGAGGGTACAAACTATTACGAATGAGTCCCGTACTAGAAAAAAACAACTATTCAGTCTCCTCTAGTTTTTATTGATACCCTACCAACATCATTCTGTAAGGAACCCGAATAACTAAAACTAATCCCAATCTCTACAAAAGCATTTCAAATCAATGCACTGTATTTTAATATTGCTAAATCTAGTTGTATTGCTTTATGTTACTGATATAAAATAAATTAGAAGTAAATGCTTATTACATTTTGGATGGAAGTTAGCTTACTGATAGCCTACGATAATATGATATTAAAGAAGAAACTAATATACATCACAACTGCATTACATGTATGATATGATCACATAAATTTTGATTGAAAGATTTGCTTAGAAGATTGGTAACTGTTATTTTGCAACTAGTTGTAAACATGATTGATGGTTATGCAGTTTAGTTATTCAACGATAACCATGTATTGAATGCATAATTTGTAATTATCAACTAAACATTTACGACTTTAGGTAAATAAGAGAGAAGGTAATAATATAGAGATTTATTAGATCACTATTGTCTATGTTTTATGTTGTCAATATAAATTATTGGCTCAATAAAACCATACATTCATTAAGTGATTTATGTTATTGCGTGTAGCCAGTTGTATAAGTACTTTGCCTGCAGTTTCCCCCCCCCCATATCGTAGGTTAGAATTTACTTGAGGACCTTTGCTAGAATAAATCAAGCATGATATAATCAAAAGGATTTATATACATAATTGTTATTGGTCATAGTAACAATTTGTTTAGTCAATAAAAAAATATCATGTAAATATATCCCATACTATTGCACCTATAAGTATTTCGTACCTTTATATTTTTCATTCCGTACATCCGTGTTGATGACACAATGCATAGAGATACAAAATCAGTATAAAGAACTTTCATGTTAGTGTGTCACTATGGCAACTAAGGATTTTCTATAGTTTATTCAGTTCACTGTAGATACTCAATAATCATCTCAAACAAAACAGCATAATATGAATATGAAGATTACATTTTTATCCTATTGACTTCATATATTCTAGATTATTTTCATTTGTACGACGAATTCAAATGGAAGTGGAAAACTAAAATTATGGAGTCAGTGAGATGACATTCAATACTAACTGAGTTTTACTTTACCTGTTGGTCACTGGACGTTGAGTGAATTATTTAGATTTTACAAGACTAACATATGGTCACGTACACAATTCTATATACAGATTGGGCTGGCACATAAGGCAGTAGGTATCATCGACTATACACCTAAATTACTATCTTGTTAAATACATTCTAACGCGGTAATACCATCTCTTATATTACATTTATTGGAGAAATACGACATTTTGTCCACTATGATTAGAAGTGACTGTATCACTGAGTCGTTGGATGATGTGCTTTTAGTGTAAGTAAAGATTTATACTATGCCAATTGAATCAATAACGAGTTATGCTATCAGTCGGTGTCAGTTCAATAACTATAAAACATAACCAACTGTCCAGCTTTTTGCTAAAATTGATAGACATCGTTTTCCTTTCCTTGCCTAAGCATTAGAGATTTGTAAATAAATGTTGTTGCGTCAGATTAAGTAATTAATAGAGCTCAATGGTACTGATTGATTTGTAAGATCTAAAGCTTCCAGGTTTGATTCCATTGCAGAATTGGTAGTGTGTACTGATGAGGCAACTCATACTAGGACGAAACTACTGTCCAGTTTTCCCGGGTTTTTATTGGTAACCAGCCGAGATTAGTCTATGACAAACAACAACGACAACAAAAGGCGAAACAATTTTCAACGGTACATAGTTTTATCACCAACATAAGATGCAAACATGAATTCTCCACAGTAAATTTACGTATTCGAATCTTGGTATGTTCATGTTAATTGAATTTTTGTAAGATTGATTTGATTAATTGCCATTAGTTTTAGAATATGCCAATCTATGAATGACCAAGAAATAGTCTATTGAAATTTTATACGAATATCTAACTCAGTGATCAAAATGAGTAACTAAATTGATTAAAATGATTTGTGTGAAACCTTTAACTGAATCTAGTTATCAAGCAATTGAACAGTCGAATATTTTAATATATAGGGTGTTTCGACAACATTGAATATATGGATATAGCAACCAAAATCAAAAATAATAATTGTAAAACACATTGTTAGTCATAGTTACAATATCATAATGATCACTTAGTATCTATTTCATTGTTGCCTACCTAACTCATTTCCAAAATCTCTCATATCTAATCACTATAACATACTAAGAAGTAGTCCTAGAAAGCTTCCTTCGACATTTTCGACATCATAATGGACATAAACATCAAATTAGTGATCCTGCTTCTTGCCAAATTCTTCTTTACTACTGTTCATTTCACGGAATCTATTTGTTTCATATTCAGATACGTTGATAAAAACATGACTAATAATGGAACACCAACTCTGTATCTCAAATGATTATCATTAATTTGTACGTTTAATGTATAGTTTTTATTTAATAAGGTAGTTAGATAACAAACCGGTGTAATATGCATGGGTTTTCATACAGGTCTATACTAGGAGATTTTATCAAGGCTAATCAATCACTGACAAAATTTGTGTCACTTGAAGGCTATGTGGACCATACTATTATTATCTGCAATAATAATGTAAATCTGATCAATCTGCTATGCATAACTAACAGCACCCTCGTCATCAACCAAACATATTTTCTAAGAATGAAAACACAGTATTCTCACTTTCTAGATGTTATGTTGAAAAACAAATCCTACAGGAAATGACGACGATTTATTTGTACAAAACCACATATGGAACAATCGACTCATAGGCACGTCCCTATCAGTAAGAGGAGGAATCATGTTATATCACTCATTGACACTTCCAAATAATTTGTTCTTACCCTTCTCATTTAATATATGACAAAAAGCTAGTAACTGAGAATGAGTGAGCACTACGATTTTAAGATAAAAACTTAAAACTATAACCTCAGAAATCTTTGTACTTAACTAGACATTCTACATTAATATCGAGTTCAAAGGCAGGTCATTTGTAGTTGCTTTCCAAAAACCATCAATGGAAAAACTTTCTCTGTAACCCTTAGAATGACATTAGTTAGCCGACTTTCGTCTACAAATAACTCTAAGGATAATTTATCCTATCTGACCTCTTCATTATGTGTCTATCAGTTCACTTACTCTTGTGAAATGGGGAGGCCTGGACAAGATTTATTGGTCTTTCGATGCACATTTTGTTGAGCCTCACCCTCCTTAGTTATGAAAAGACACCATTTATATCACTAGAAGTGTCAATAAACAACTTCTTGTCACTACCAGCTAATAAAAACAAAATGATCTTTTACAGTTGTCTTCAATGCAAACGGAAATCTACCAAAGTTAACAAGTTTCTATATCTTACATATTGCTGAAGCTTTTGCCATAAGCATAGAGAAACAAGGACTACGTGCACTAATTATAATAGTTTAATCAACGGCCTTACCAGAAATTCTGTCAAACCGTCCTTTAAATTATGGTTTTATTTTTATTCTATTGTGCTTATTTTAGTAGATGTTTTACTTTATAATCTTTCCTAGCTTCATCGGTGTCTTCTTGGTAAAAACACCTTCCCTCATTTTTCCATTTGTTAGTGGAAGATGTCTCACCTTCTAACTTATCTTATTAGATAACCAAACTATAAAACTATTACTGTCAATCTACTTACATGTTTAGCTTGACATATAATACACAGACTAAATAATTACTCCTTATCTATCCGTTTTTTCGGATCTCACTTCTACAATCATCTTTACTTTATCGATATGATAAGAATAACCCTGTTTCTAGGATAATTGTTTTTAATTTTTATTGGTATGTGTAGATATATGTTGTTATCAATTGAATTCACAGACATACGAATAAGAGAATGCACAGTTTTACAAATGGATTCACCGAAATAAAACTTTGTTAAATCTATTTCTTGATAACCTGATATCACGAAGTGACCTGAGTTAGACAACCATTGATAACCAAGAAACACTAAACTGCTGTTTCATCCTAGTATGTGACATTTCAGCAGTTAACGTCTATGGTCTCACCGACGTCGAACTCAGGACCTTCTGGCTCCCCAGGGATATGGCGGTGAATGCACACCTCTAAACAGTCTCATACCAGGACGAGACAACTGTCCAGTGTTTGCTTGTTGTCAATGGCTGTTTTATTTAGATCAATTCATGATATCAGATTAATATTCAACATTCTCCACAACACCCAATTACAACTCCTTTTTGCTCATGGGTATACTTCCATTTTATGAATTTAGTTAATAAAGGTTTGTAGCTTTTTATCGTTTGCATCATTAAATTAATGTTTATCGAATAAGTTACAAAAGGTCTAAGTTTATATCACTGGATCTTATTTTAAGGCTTAAGAATGAATGACACCTAAGTATGTTTATGTTTTTTGATGAGTTTAAAGTAATTAGAAACATACCTTTTAGATTCCACTGCTGACAAAATGTCAAACATAATTATAATCATGAATACAAGTTTTATATAGAGTTTTATTATTGTTGAAATGACATAAATTGAGTTGGCGGTAATAATAATAAAATGAATATTAGATAAGTTATTCAAATGTATAAGAATGAAAATTAAAATAGAAAAACGATATACACATCCGGAAATTTGTATTATTACGTATTAGTTATGATTATTAGGCTAAATAGTGAACGAATAGAAACTGTACCTGATCTTGATAAAAATGTACACCTCATGAAGTTATTCATTTACACAATAATCACCTTTTCTCTTATTCCTTGTCTTATGATGTGAGAAAAGAAGGAAGGAGAATTTGGTTAATTGTAAGAAACGCCTATGTTGTGTGCCTAGTTGATAATGCGCAACTGACCTTAGCCCACTCACCGCATGCCGAAAATAGAAGATCCGGAATTGGGAACCAAAAGCGGAGAACCTATTGTATTTTAATTATGCCATTATATGTACATAAAATCATACCACACAGTAAACCAATCACAAATCTAATATAGATACAGAACAAAGGAAAGAGTGGCAGTGAATGGGTACAAGTTGTACACAACTAAGAAACCGTAGTTTATACTAATAATCAATATACTATGAGTAAATATACTAAACGGGAGGAACGGGTAAGGGGAACGTAACAGTCATAGATATGAAATGATTACATTATCCACAGTTATAATAATTTAAATAATGTTCTAAAGCACAGTCCACCACAATCTTCATTAGGTGCCCGGCATATCAGATTATTTAAATATAATTAATCTTGCATATAATTAACGCTAACTAATTTATATCATACCTAAAGTTGAACACTGTTAGTTTGGTTTCACTGCTTGTTTCATTCAATTTTTCAGTCACTAACTTTCATTATTAAATATCAGTTCATTTAGAGGGTGTACTGAGTTGTTAATTTAATTTTTCTCTAATTTTTCTCTCTTTATGATTCTCATACAACCAGATCAACACACTCCTTAACCCTTTCACTACCCCCCCCCTCTATCGCCTCAGCAAACAGTATACCTTAAGGCTAGACTTGAACTACCAAAGAATCAATGTTACACTACTCTTGAAAGCCATACAAAAATAGCATGAGATAATGATGTTTATTGTTTATTTAATCGGAAAATAGAAATAAATAATCTGAAGAATAATTTCAGTGGAAAACAACACATAAGTCAATACAATAGCAATAGAAAATCAATAAGATGAATATCAAACGAAGAATATTTTCATTCATCTTTATCAGTTAACATAACAACAAAATTGGTGATCATACTTTAAGTATACACTTTTTCATAGATGATTTAACATGAATCTCTAATTTATTACGCTTGAATAAGCTAAAATGAATAGCAACGTATTATTACTGTAGAAAAATTGACTGAAATAAGTAATAAGTTGTTTATTTTATGAATTTGATCCTACGATTTGGTATGAATTAGATAACCATTGATTACTTGGTAGCACTGAACAGATATTTCTTTTTAGTATGAGACTCTTTATTAGTGCACAACCATGACCTCGTAAGTGTTTGAACCTAGGACCTTCCGGTTCCTAGGTGAACGCTTTGATTTAGATAACTTCCGAGATTGTCACTTTTTTAAGCAGAAGTATTCGAGTAATGTTAAGTGATACATTGTGCAACTGTTAAGTAGTAAGTAATAAATTTCGATTAGCACCTTGAAAATATGGGTTAACTTAATCCGTAGTGACATCAGAATGAAATCACAAACTTCACTCATTCACTTGTTACTCCTTGTACAGTATAGGTCGTCGATTAATATTCTTCGATCAACTCTGTTCTGGCCTATAATATTCAATTTTTTCCAACTTTACCTCTAATTTCCCGCTCAATGTGTTCGTTGGTGCTCCTCCACTCTTTTCATTTGACCTTAATGGTTCTAAGTTAATGGTTGCCTTATAACGCAGTTTGATGATTTCCAGAACGTGTGTCCTATTCACCTCCAGCGTTTTTTCTTAACTTCTCCCCTCAGCTGCTAGCTGGTTCGTTCTCTGTTACAGTGAGATATCACTAATAGTATCCAAAGTATCTTGTAGAGACAATTATTTATAAATCCATTTCCCATCCTTCGGAAACGATAAGTCTTATATTATTAACACAGGACACCAGATTGATATCAATAAATCACTCAAAGTGTTCAATAAACAAAAAACTTCAAATCTTCTAAAGTATGCTGAAGCGACTGGCATTATACGAATGAAACCAGACTTGTGTGTTCAAAAAGATACTGTTATAAGCCTTTCTTTACCCTGGTAACCTAACTTATGTGTCGTTATTTTCATCGCCTAGTTTCATTTATTACTTCTTTTTGGGATCACATTGTTCGTTACATCACCATTTTCTTTTAAATGGTCGGGTTCAACTTTTATGTTTAGGCTTAACAACTGAGCTTAATTCACATTATTCTCAAATGCTTCCAATCACCTCTTATTATGTAATCATTTAGACCCTGATCTCTATTTTGCTTTCTGATACTTTCTTCTTTTGTCTTAGATATATATGGTTACTGCATTTTCACTAACATTTCAGTTATGTTCACATATGTAACATGTTTGATTTCAACCAAATTCAAACATTCTCATAAGTAAGTAAAACTTTATTTCTAAAATATTATTCTAAGTTGTATGCATCAACTGATGAGAAACCAACGAAATGAAATGAATTCATTAACTTATTGTGTTCTTGTTCTCTTGAAAATAATAAAAAGAAACAAAATGTATAAAATTATTAACATAAATCAAATCAAATATTCTTTTCTTTTATTAACAAAACTTTAATATACTAAAAATTAATGTTATTTTATTCCACCCCCCCCCCTAAAAATATTAATAACTTTAATGAACTTCTTCATATTGTCAAAACATTATTCCATTATCTTTGAAAAGGCAAGGAAGTTATATAATAATAATAATAATAATAATAATAATAAGGTAATCTAGATGTAGATTCATATTTAACAGATTCATTTGAATAGGATATTGAAATAAAAAAAAAACAAGAGTGTTGGTTTATATGTTAAAGTTGTAAATACATTAACATAGATGACAATATATCATATGTATACTGTATTACTAAGTATATAATAGTAGTATAATAAATCATAATGGATAATGTTGTTGTATTAAATTAATAGAAATTAAAATATTAATAAGATGAATAGGATAATTAAAATAAGAATAATTAATTTTGTTTTATATGATGATAAGTAATAAAAAGGTCGAAATGTCAACATTCGTTTGAATAACTTCATATAACAGAAAAAATTTATTAATATACTGTAATGAAATTTTATATCAAGTGTATAGTAAAGTAATTAGCCTATGTCATAGGTGAATATGAAGTAAAGTGAAAAATTTAAACTAATAGTGGAATCTAGGATGAGCTTTTAATTTTATTTGGGACTCATCGGTTGGATGTACCTACATTCCATTGTTGATGTTCACAGTGGGAATCGAACTCAGTCCGCTTCGTGCCAAACGCCATTGCGTTCATCACTAGGCTACTGTGTTCAAACAGTCGTACTTGTACAACGAGTATATATGTAATTAGGATGAGCGTGTATTTTCCCGTTGATTTGTAATGGACTGAAATCGGTCATTCTCTGTTGGCATATATGCATCCTGAGCGGATTGCCTCGATATAGTAATAGTACTGTTATATCTCATACGTGATATCTTAACTAGCCGCAACAACTTTAGCACTCGAAATCCTTGAACCCTTCTAGTCTCAAATTCAGAAGACAGAAGACGAGAAGATAAAAAACTTTGTTCCACTAAAATGGAGAGAGCGAGTTATGTACAAAATATTCGTATATTTATAGTCTTCCGAAACAACAAAGTCAGTACACTGATCCATCCAATCCGAATTAAGAAGTCTCAATTATTACTCACTCGGAACGCTACACGTCGAGATTCTGGAAGGTTCTATCGATCAATGATTAGGCGGAATGTTTCCAGCTCCTTCGGGGGTTCTGGAGGCTTCGTTGAGGTTTCTATGAGCCATCCCAACAAGTATACAAGTAGGTTTCAGCCCATTACAAAGCAACAGAAAAATACGAGATTATCCTAATAGCCTATAACTCAATACATAAATGGTTTTTAAAGTATATGAAAATGGTTATGACATACAATTTCATAGCGCTAAATGTACACTATACAAAATTCCACAAAAGTATGAGTTATAATGTTTAACAGAAATTGTAACACAATTAAAACAACCATTGATCACCAGAAAGAACTGGAACTCAAAATATCAACCGCTGAAAATTCCCTCAGTAGTCTAATGTTAATGCGCTGGCTGCAGGACCGGAGGTTCATGGGTTCGATTCTCAACACGAGGGGCTCGTGAATGTATACTGCTGAATAGTCCCATACTAGGACAAAACAGCTGTCCAGTGTTTTCTAGTAATCAATAATTATCTAATTCAAACAGGTTTACCACATCAAATTGACATTCAACAATCTCCACAACACTCAATTTCAATACTCCATTTTGATTAAAAGGTTCATCTTGGAACTAAGACCAATAAAATTAAAAAATTACAGTATACTTATTAATGGTTTTAACTGTTAGATGTCTCAAATAATATATGGATTCCCTAGTTTGCATGGCCAATGAAACATTAACTAGATATTTATGACTCACTAATAAACAGCAGTTACATATGGCTATTTGACAAACTATCTTTAAAAGTTATAAAGTGATTGGTTAGTCAATGTTATCAGCTAATCTCAGTGTAACAAAATGGTTTTCAGTGTAAAAATCCCCCACATAACATTAGTCAAACGTATTTAGGTGTTTTAAGATACAGACATAAAATAAACATAAATGAGCATAGTCCTTCTTCATTCTTTCAGGCAACTCTGTACGTTTGTTAAAATTGCAATTTTTGAAGGTAGTAGTGTATAATGAAATCAATGTACAACGTCAGTTAATTTACAGAGTTGTTGAGACTATAGAAAATCGAAAGTTTTCAATTATCTTGCGTAGATTATGTAATCGTTCTAAAAGTAATTAGTCGATGATAATTTTTGAATGATCTAAGAATAAATGTACCTGAAGCTCTAGTTGGGAAGTCGTGACTGGTGGATTTAAGACTTGTCAGGAGTGACACAGTTATCACCAATGACAATGTCGCGCGTTATATATATCACAAAGTGAGGAGAGGGGGAATTCTATC